>JAFVLL020008683.1:0-17756 GCA_021397915.2 Tor tambroides
TGTTTGTATGGTAGATTCTTAATCAAAGTATTGTCTTAATGGTGTTAAAATCAGAATATTGTTGTCCATGTAAACGTACTGATTGTTCATTCGGCACTTCTTTTTAGGAGCTTCTAAATCAGTTGCGCAGGGCTTTTACTGAGATATTTTTTGGGGGCCCACAGGATGTTATTATTTGCTTGCCTCTTTGGTTTGTTTTAATCAGTAACTGGACAGAGCTCTTAGACAAAGCCATAAAATGAAGAGAACATGTATTATGTCCAAGACACAGTGATTGATTAAGTACATTTTTAAAGTTCTGCTTGGATGTTGACTTGCTGTACACTGTTAAAAGGTTTGGGGTCAGTATTTTCTTTTCTTTTATTTATCAGCTTATTAGAATGATTTCTGAAGGATCATGTGACACTAAAGACTGGAGAAATGATTGCTGAAAATGTACTTGAATAAATTACAATTTATAATATATTAAAATAGAAAGTTTTTAAATTGTAGATTTTAAAGATTAAGATTTTAAACTAATAAAATTTCATAATTTTAACGTTTTACTATATTCTTGATAAAATAAATGCAGCTTTGGTGAGTATAAGAGACATCTTTCAGTAACGCAAATTGTAGTGTACTAATTGAATAATATTGTATAGTGGTGTAGAATAGAATTTTGTATATATAGAATAGAATTGTATAGTAGAGTTCTAATAGTAGTGCTAATAGAAGTAGCTCACCCAATAATAAAACTGTTGTCATCGCCGTATGAACAACTTGTACGGTCCATTTGTAGCATTCACAGAAGAAAGAAAATATTACAGGTTTGGAAGGACATAAGGGTGAATGAATGAAGACTGTTTTTATCTTAACTATTTCTTTAAGGCAGACATTTTGGATCGATGGCCAGCCCAGTGTTGACCGATCATTAGATCTTAGCTCTTATCAAAGCTAGATGTCTGGGTTATGTTTAAAGACGGATCTGCAGTGAAGTATTTTGGCTTTATAAGACTGGTTGCTTAAGAGTATGTGGATTTCACTTGGTACATAATTCTTTTTGGCAATGTGTATTTAGCAATGCCATAAAGCATGCAGTGGGCACAATGGCTAAATGAAAGATTGACATTTCAGCACATTTATTTGTTGCAGTTATTGCATCTGTTATCTTTAGTTTTTCTTGCATCACTTTGTTATCGTTTAGTTGATTTCATAAATCTCTGTTGTCTTGGCTTTAAAAGCTATATAAAATATAGTATACTTGGACCAGTCTGGATATCAGTAGACTTCAGTTTCCTCTTAATGGTTAAATATTTTCTAAGACCAACCAGTCAGACCTTGAATTGGGCACTTGTGACCCAAGTCCTTGTGACTCAAGCTCCTTTCCTTATCATTTTTTGTTTTATTTGTTAGGAGATTACGTCTGGTTGACCTTAAAGCCAAACCAATGTAGTATTAATTTCATTGGGATTGCCATTGCAAGAAACTCGCTGGTATTTAGATTTGCTTCAGCAACTGACTTGGATTGCTGTTGTTGTCACTGTTATTTCCAAATGAGAGAAACCTTGAGAACTCAAAAGTAAATTGAAGTGTGAACAAAGCATGTCGGCTAGCGTTATCTCGCACTTGAAAGTAATTCAGAACATGCACTCGGTCATTCTTCATTTTGACAGCGGTAAACATGTCATCTCATGATTTACAGGCCTAAAAAAGGGTTTTGTTGGCATGGCAAACTAAGGAGCCCCTGGAATAGTGAATATCACTTATGCAAAGAGGCCACGAGAGGATGTTTATCCAAAGATCTAAAAATTCATCAATGTCAGACTCAGGAGGCTGTGGGGTCCGCATATTAGGTGGCCAGGCACTGGTTAGCACAAACATTTTAAGCTGCCTCTAGTCTCTTTGCAGGACTGTAATGTATACACCATAATCCTTTAAAATGGCACATCTATCTGGCACATCTGCATGCGCTGCAGGAGGAAATGCATTATTATTATTATTAGCTATTTTAACAAAGCAGTGGGAAATGGGTTAAATTGTATTGCATAGGTGAGCACAGGAGAAAGTATGGCTTAAGCAGGAAACTTAATCAGTCTCTATGACTATAAATGAAGAAAGATATATGTGACTGCACTTGTGGTAGGGCTGGGTGATCACAGCGTGCACCAGTTTGCAATCCACGTTTGCAATCATTTCCGACATTTTTGTGGACAGATGATTACAGCATGTTATGGTTTCACACATTACAGGTAGATTTGTGATGAGAAGAATTTTAAACCTGTAGGCACAGATTTTCCACCAACATAAACACTTGAGGGTTTAAGTCTTGCAAATGCAGTAATGAAGTCTTAAGTTCTGTAATTTTACAAGTCTACAGTAATATAATTAACATACTTATAATACATTCTTTTTAATGTTACAGTTCAATTGTACTACTTCATTAACATATTTCTATCTTATAATAATTTTATTATTATTATTATATAATCCTACTCAGAGTTATGGGGCCTGAGGAGCTTCAGTTGACAAGAAAATGGTCAAAATTAATTTTCCCCCTTTAAATTTTTGGCTTTAATGTTTTGGCAATTTTTCTCTGTGGTATTTAAAATGGTATCGATTATCAGATATTGATATTTTTAAAGGTACACTATATTGCCAAAAGTATTGGGTCACCCCCTTCTAAGGAACAGGTTTGACTACTTTAGTAATTTCCATGAGTATAAACCTTAATGTTTAAGCATATAACGATATTCTAGGGAATTGTGTGCTTCTAACTTTATAGCAAAAGTTTGGACATGACCCCTTTCTATTCTAACATGACAATGCCTCTGTGTATAAGGCAAGGTTCAAAAAGAAAATTATTGATTCAGTCAGTGTGGAAGAACTTGACTGGTCTGCATAAAACCAAGTCCTAATCCCAGTTTAACACCTCTGGTGTGACTGTAAATGCAGACCTTGAGCCAAAAACTCATCACCAAACACCAATGACTTGTACATATGGGTACAGTCATTTTAGACACTTCCAAAACTGTTGCAACAGAGATGGAAATACAATTTTTAAATACATGAATTATGTTCCCATCGTTGTTTCCACAGATTTGGAAGTGCATTTTTCTGTTCTAAAGAAGGGGGTATCCCAATACTTTTGTCTATATAGTGTATGTACAAGTCACTGGTGTTTGGTGATGAGTTTTTAGCTCAAGGTCTGCATTTACAGTCGCACCAGAGGTGTTCAACTGGGATTAGGACTTGGTTTTATGCAGACCAGTCAAGTTCTTCCAGTATATGTAAGTATATGTATATCAAATAAAAAAAGTGCAATTTCATTGACAACATAAATCAACAAATCATCAACCAAGTTAATTAAATCACAAATGAATTCAACTTTTGAATGAATTAAATTTTAAAATAAAATTGATTTAAAATTAATAGATTTTTTGTGGGAAGTTTTTATATGTGTGTGTGTGTGTGTGTGTTTTTGAGTCTTATGCTCACATAGTCTATGCTGTTAGTGTTTTCTTAAAGGGGACCTATTATGCAAAAATCACTTTTATAAGGTGTTTGAACACAGTTGTGTAGCCGCAGTGTGTGAAAACAACCAGCCTGTAATGGTAAAAATCTCTTCTTTTTTTTTTTTCTTTTTTTTTATAATCTCAAAAATCATGTGGTTCACTTCAGCAACTATGTGTTTTGGTTCTTGTCATCCTTTAGTAGGGTCATCTCACTCATTCGCTTGCTCTTGTTCTACAGTTTGTCACCCAGAGCGATGGCCCTCTCTGTTTTCATTCAGAGCCTGAGGAAAGGGGGTCCACAGGGGCGTGCGAGAGAGCAGCCAATGGCGATGCTGCCCTGCCCCCTGACCTTGTGCAAGAGAGGGCCTCTCGTAGACCTCAGCTTCCCCTCTCTCCCTGCGAGAAAGGAGAAACAGGAACTTGCCGCCCCTCCTCTAATATCCCTGCTTCAGGGTGGTAGTGTTGTCAGACAAGAACACACTTTCACCTCTTGAGCTTAACCTTTCAGATGTGTACCAACGTGTTTACCTGGGCTGTCACCTGAAGGGCCTCTTATGACACTTTTAGGGCTTGGCAGTATGACATACAATACTCTGCAGTGGTAGAAGTGTGTCCATTTATACCGTAGTAGATGTGAAAGAGATAATGAAACATTGAATAATGTGGAAAAAAAGAGCAGGATGTATCTTGGGAGCCATTTTTCTATTGAATTTCCAGTAAAAAATAACTGTAATCTGTAAACTGTAATGATTTATTCTGTCACCATAACATAATTATCAAGATTTTAATTAAGCCGTCCAACTTTAATTTGATCATCAAGCATATCGGCTCAAATTCAGAAGTACAGCAGTAAATTCTTCTGATCTGTCATGGAAACATTTGCAACTTCAAAATTTTTGAGGCTCCTGCACATCAGTCCGGTCTGTTTGTGCGTATGAAAAAGGTTGTCGATGTGTTTGCCGGATGATATGAACGAGGACACTAGGAACAAATGTCACTTTCAGTTGGACGAAGGGTACATCAAAGACATTTTTCACATTTCATCCATGCTCTCATACAGCATAGCGCACTTCATTAACATTCCAGTCCCTCAGAAAATGCACTTGAAAAAATCAAAATCCGATTCAATTTGAAACCTGAGAAATGAAGTCAGAACACAATTCACATGGCAAAGGTCATGAAAACTGGCAGCCATTAGCTTTGTTTGCCGGCTGTGAAGTTCAATGCCTGGGTGAAATTGCTTTCGTTATTATTCAGCTCATTTTAAGGACTGTGTATAATGATAGTAATTTGTTCACTTTGCCACTCTTATGTAAAGTGACAGGATGTATTTAAAAGGAGGTGAATCTTTACGCACCTCACAATTTGATCTATTTCAATTCAATAAATCACAGTCTGATTCTAGAATGATTCTCGCTGCATCACAATTGTGACATTTAAATATATCATTCTATTTAAATGTAGGCTATTTAATGATGCAGAACCTTGACTGGTTGTTGTAAGATTGTTTAGAGTAAAACTTGTCCACTCAAATCTTAAAGTATTGATGTTAAGGTGTTGTAGGTAGTCATCAGGTTGTTGGTGTATGTGGTTGCAGAGGTGTTTTTCGTGGTTTTTAAGCTGTTTAATATGTGGTATGTGCCTATAGGGTGCCTATTTAGAGTATTTTTGTGGGCAGAATACATGTGATTTTGTGTGGGGGTGAAAGATTTCCCCATGCTGATTTTGCATGATTTTACAATCAGCAATGGACATTTTTGTTGCCAGATTGTGACAAAATTTTATTTGTGACAAAATATTAGGGCTGGGTAAAAAATATTGATTTCTCGATTTTAATCGATTCTCATTTTTAACTAAACAGTATTGATTCTTAAATCACAAGAATCGATTAGTCTATCCTGTTTTCAGTTAATGAAGAAAACATTGTAGCACACCTCCCATCCAATAAATTGCAGTAAGCTTTGTGCTTTGTTACTTTTGCAGTCTCAGATTTCAAAATCTTTTGATTTTATTACAGTATTCAAACAATAAATGCCATTTTGGGGCTGTGTAATGTGGAGTGACAGATCGCTGTAGCGCCTCATATCAAGAGAAGCGCAGGTGAACTGATCATTTCCTCTGCTTTAATACCTGTTTCAGCACAAAATAAACATCCGAAGGTATGTTAAAAGAAAGAGTACAATTTACTGAAATCTGTATCCTGTCTCATGTAATCGCTCAATCAGTGTTTCAACAATGGAAAGTTGTTAGTAAAACAGCTTGTAAACTAAATGTCACCTAATGTCACGTCAGAAAAAAACATGTTCGGTGACCAAAACTCGTTAGTCAGCTAGAAAAGTGAACTCTAGAGAGGAGCATTTTGCTAAATGCATACACATAACATATATATATATATATATATATATATATATATATATATATATATATATATATATATATATATATAATTTTTTTTATTTTATTTTTTTTTACTGTTTTTCAATATTTTAATTTTTGCTTAAATCTGTCAAGTTTTTATTACAGCTACAATTTAAATGTTTATATTTCAAAAAATATAATTAGGCTATGTAATTGTAACTTTATTATTATAAAAACTTAAGTGTAATTTAAGTGTTTGTACACAAATCAGTTAATTTTAACATTCAGTATTATAGTAATGTAGTATGTACTGTACCTGATATGTATCCAAAATAATCGATTTTGAATTGAATCGAACCGAACCGAAAACTTGTGAGTCAGAATCGAATCGAATCGAATCATGAAATTTGTGTCAAAACCCAGCCCTACAAAAAAAATGACCTCTTCAACCATATGGGTTTTTTCAATTTGTGGTTTATTGTTTACCATGTGGAAATTCTGATCGCTCAAGACAATCAATAGCACCCCTCTCCTCAACAAGCGAAAGAGTTGAGTATTGTACATGTTAGTATTACAAAAAGTGTGGAATGAGTTACGAAAGTTTCATTCTTATGGTTAGGGATTTGAACAAAGCCATAACCCTAAGTATGAGCAATAGTAATGGTGATTCATGCCTTGGCAAACAGCAGTAATAAATGAATTGTGAAGTCTTTTGCTTTGATTCATGTGTTTTCCCTTTGAAAAAGAGTAGGAGAGTTCTGGCAGCTCTGTATCTATAGGCCAGCTCTCTGTGTATGTATGACACACCGAACACATAAAGCCCTTACATCATGCAGATCGGAAACCTTCTGTTATGAGATCAGGTATCGCCTGCCGCACCACTGCCACAGTAACGCTGCTGCCATGGCAGCTGGCTGTGTTTGAAGTGGGAGTGGTGTCAGAACATTGTGATTGATTGCCAGGGAGGCTGATTGTGGGATTGATTGGGACTCCTATTTGTTTTCATTTGTTTAGGGCTAATCGTGAGGATGTGGAGCTTGGTTCCTTTTCTCTCTTGTTCTTCCACAGATTCTCCTAAAATTTTTCCACTGACTTCATCACATGTTGACTCATTTCAGCCCCTACAACCTGGGTTCAAAATAATGTTGCAAAGTTCAGTTTTCAAACCACAAAGCCAAACTGTATTGTTTATGTCATGATCCATGAAGCTGCCTACTGTCAGTGCCACTGTCCCATATGGCTTGCTTAGTCGGGGACACTTAATTTCTGGCAATATTGTCGACTTGATTGCACAGATACTGTTTGAACTGAACTGAGCTGGACGATGACATCACTGAATCAGTGATGAACTGACTTTAACTGGTAAATTGAGTGTGTACTATTGTCCTCTTGCATTATCAGCATACTACATACTACTATATATGGGACAGTCGTGGCCTAATGGATAGAGAGTCTGACTTGTAACCCAAAGGTCATGAGTTCGAGTCTCAGGTCCGGCAGGGATTGTCGGTGGGGGGAGTGAATGTCCAGCGCTCTCTCCACCCTCAATACCACGACTGAGGTGAGACCCTTGAGCAAGGCACCGAACCCCCAACTGCTCTCCGGATGCCACAGCATTGGCTGCCCACTGCTCCGGGTGTGTGTTCACAGTGAGTGTGTTCACTGCTGTGTTTGTGCACTTGGATGGGTTAAATGCAGAGCACAAATTCTGAGTATGGGTAACCATACTTGGCCACATGTCACTTCACTTTCACTTTTTCACTATTTTCCTGTTTAATACTGTAAAGCTGCTTTGACACAATCTGTATTGTATAGTGCTGTATAAATAAAGGTGACTTGACTTGACTTCAAAGGCCCAAAGTTGCATTACTCCTTCGATTGATGGGCATCACCAATACATTATTTAAAATAGAATGAATATATTTGCAAATATCCTGTGTATGAATTTTATTTGTTATTTATTCTGGCATTTACACCAAGTTCAAAATTAGTGGCTGACCAATGTAAATCGCTAAGGCTGATTGGCTGAAAAGTTTTTCTGTCATGCCGATAAGTGTAAAAAAAAAACAAAAAAAAAACCTCTTTCCACCAGTGCTCAGAATGAGTATTGATAAATTAATTTTATATAGATGTATACATTAATTTATTTTAAATTATTTTGATAATTTTATTTTACTTAATTGTTTACTTAAGCCTTATCCCAGCCATCAATCTGTATGATCACACTGTAAGATATTGGCTTCAGCCATCAAAATATTTACATCGATTGACCGCTATGCAAAATAGAAAAAAAATAGCTGTGTGGACATTTAAAGTTAACTCTGTCATTCCCTTCCCTTACAACAATTGGCCAAGCAACATCTCTGTAAAACCCCTAAAACTCCTATTCCCTCCCACCAGACTGATCTCATTTTAAACTTTTGCGTTCCAGAGTTCAGAACGCAACAAACCAGACTGATTTCGCCGCCGAGTTGAGCGCTCTACAGAAGTTCCTCTGTGAGAGCTACATTGCTATTATGTGTGTAAATACGGCGCTCAAGCTCTGATCTAAATTTAGCCTTTCCTTCAAGAAGTCTTCACTTAAAATGCAGCCCAAAACAAACAGTCTCGTCCTCTCTTCTCTCTAGCTGCTGGACTGAGCCGTGTTCTCATGCGGCCCTTCAGAAGCTTTGATCTCGAGAGGAGAAAGAAGGTTAAGTAGTTTGGCCGCAGAATAATCATTGACACTTTATATCAGCTCTTTGAGTCGACCTGGGACGTGAGTGACCGAATTGTGACTCTTCGGTCTCAAGCTTTTCTCAAGAGTGCTCTCCGCACTTACTGCGGCTGGCTCCTGGCCAAAAGTACCACTTTGCTCACATTAGTCTTAGAGAGCCTTCCGCTGCGTAGCTTTCATCCACCCAGTCCAAGAGAGGAAGGAGGACAATAGTGAAATGATGCATGTTTTTTGTGTTTGTATAAGGCTACTTACACATTAGAGAAAGCTCTAATGGATTGGGATGCGTAAGATTGGTTTGGAAGGTGTGGATTACATTAACCAGGAACCAAAACTTGAGGCAAAAAAAAACAACAAAAAAACAGTGAATGTGTGTTTTTACTGTGTTAACACTAGCACTCAAATATCTGGCTTGATAAGATTTATTTTTGTTTTTGAAAGAAGTGTCTTATGCTCAAGGCTGTATTTATTATTATTTACTGATCCAAAATACAGTAAAAACAGTAATATTGTGAAATATTGCAATTTTTTAAAAAATGTATTCTTTTTTAATATATTATTTAATTTTCCCTGTGATGGCAAAGTTGAATGTTTAGCAGTCATTACTCTTCAGTTTTCAGTATCACATGATCATTTAGAAATCATTCTAATATGTGACCCTGGACCACAAAACCAGTCTTAAGTGTCAATTTTTCGAAATTGAGAATTGTGCATCACCTGAAAGCTGAATGAATAAGCTTTCCATTGATGTATGATTTGTTATGATAGGACAATATTTGGCCGAGATACAACTATTTGAAGATCTGGAATCTGAGGGTGCAAAAAAATCAAAATATTGAGAAAATTGCCTTTAAAGTTGTCCAAATGAAGTTGTTAGCAATGCATATTACTAATCCAAGTTTTGATATATTTACGGTAAGAAATTTACAAAATATCTTCATGGAACATGATATTTACTTAATATCCTAATGATTTTTGGCATAAAAGAAAAACTGATAATTTTGACCCATACAATGTATTTTTGGGTATTGCTACAAATATACCCCAGCGACTTAAGACAGGTTTTGTGGTCCAGGGTCACATATGCTGATTTATTGTCTAAGAAATGTATTGTTCTTATTACTATCAATGCATGGATGAACAGTAAGTTTAAAAGAACAGAATTTATTTGAAATATAAATATTTTATAACATTATAAATATCTTGACTGTCACATTTATTGCGTACTTTATTATAATTAAATGATTAATTAAATAAAAATTACATTATTATTATTTTGTTTTGTTTACTGACTCCATAGTGTATATTCATGCACTGAAATTTAGATGACTTTGGCGTTACTTACCAGAAATTTGAACATGATGTTCTTTGTATGTCCACAGAAAAAGCAGCTCTGATGTCTCCAGCTGATGAGGTGCAAAAGAGTGACATATCGTCCAGCAGTCAGGGCATGGTGGAGAAGGAAGCCCTTGGGCCACTTCTCTTGGAGGTACATTAGACTTTTTAAACTCTTTATCTGTAGAAAAGACTGATATTGAGATTGTATGACCAGAATTTTCATTTTCTCCTCATCTGAGCCTTACCCAGTTGCTATGGTTGGGAATGACAAACTTTTGTGCAACATACAGTACATCTTATTTTTGTCTTCAATCTCTGTTCTCTGCCTATTCCACAAGGCCCTGGATGGCTTCTTTTTCGTCGTGAACCGCGAGGGGCGTGTTGTGTTTGTGTCTGAGAACGTCACCGGTTATCTGGGTTATACCCAGGAAGAGCTGATGACCTCCAGCGTCTACAGCATCCTTCATGTGGGTGATCACAACGAGTTTGTGCGCAACCTGCTGCCCAAAAGCCTTGGTGAGTCACTCGGTGAGCAGAATGATAGATAAAAATTTAACAGAAAATGTTACACCTAACCAGACATGATGTGACATGACACAGTTACAACCACTCAGAAGATATTTAATGATTAATGTACAGCATCAGCGAGTAGGAATTTGGACCAATGAGATTTCTTTGTGGGCAGAGCTATTAATTGCCATTGTCATTGTATACTTAAAATAGTGCTTAAATTGTTTCCATATTCATGTATATTTGTATGGGAGAAGCAAGATGTACAAGCTGTTTCTTTTGTGTTAGTTGTAGAAAAAAAACTGGTTTAAAAACTAAAGGAAGGTAGGGTTCTATGTTAATCATTCACTGCAAATACTAGCACAAAGGTTAGAGGTCAACCTCGTTCACTTCAGAGCTCAGTGACACTCCACTGGTGGTCTTTATCTCACACTTAACTCGCCTTGCATATCTGCGTGTGTTTCAGTAAATGGTGTGCCATGGCCTCAGGAGCAAGGCCGAAGGAACAGCCACACGTTTAACTGCAGGTTGCTGAAAAGGCCTCCAGACGAGGTGGACACAGAGAACCAGGAGGCCCGTCAACAGTATGAGCTCATGCAGTGCTTCACGGTCTCACAGCCCAGAGCGGTGCAGGAGGAGGGTGAGGGTGAGACCACACACATACTCCATAAAGTCATACACATATAAATATTTAGCTCAGTGCAGGGAGTCTGATGAAGCTGTCATTGACACGCCAGTGTTCAAATGTGAAATCAGTTTTTTTTATTTTGCATTTTTCTAACTGAATTAAATTTAATCATGTTCTGTACATATTTCTGAAAAAATGTTCGGTATGTGTTGCATATAGCACTTTAAACTGTTATGTCTGTGTTGTCCACAGACCTGCAGAGCTGTTTAATCTGTATAGCATGCCGAATGCCCCGTCCACCTCAGATCCCTGTCAGTACAGAGTCCTTCATCACCAAGCAGGACCCTACAGGTAGTGTTTCATTATACACACATACTTATGCTCATGCAGTGTTATTGTCATAGGCTAAAACAAAGACAAAAATATTGAAGTAAAAATAGAACAAATATTGCGAAGCAGAAAAACGTGGCTGAAATAGCTGTAGCCGAAATAAATTAATGATGAATGAAAGTAAATAGTATCTGCAGTTATTGAGAGAAACTGTTACTGATTACAAAGATGGACACAAATATGTTCTGAATTGTATGGTCTTAATTGCTGTAAATGTAAACATCTTAGATAGACTCTAGATGGTCTTGCACTTTTGCAGTACTTGCAGTGCAGTAAACAGTTTTATTGAGAATTTAGCTGCATCAAAATACAGTATGTGTGCACAGAGAGGCAAACAAATGTAATAATAAATAATAAATGTACATTTTGCATGTTCAGAGGAAGTGAGCTGCCCTGTTCTGCAAATAATGTAAACAGGCTTGTGTAACTAAATTGCTCAGTGCAAAGAAAGAGAAGTAATGGGAACCTGGTATTTCTTTTTTCATGTGTCTTTTTTTCATGTGAACAAGTTCTCTGAAAAACATCTATGACCTTTGAAACATGTCTAGTCTTGACTGTGGTCTCAATAATAATAAACATACATTTGCATAAAGCATCCATATTTGTGACCCTGGACCACAAAACCAGTCTTAAGTCGCTGGGGTATATTTGTAGCAATAGCCAAAAATACATTGTGTGGGTCAAAATTAACCATTTTTCTTTTATGCCAAAAATCATTAGGATATTAAGTAAAGATCATGTTCCATGAAGATATTTTTTAAATTTCTTACCGTAGATATACCAAAACTTCATTTTTGTTTAGTAATATGCATTGCTAAGAACTTCATTTGGACGACTTTAAAGACGATTTTCTCAGTATTTTGATTTTTTTTACACCCTCAGATTCCAGATTTTCAAATAGTTGTATCTCGGCCAAATATTGTCCGATCCTAACAAACCATACATCAATGGAAAGCTTATTTATTCAGCTTTCAGATGATGTATAAATCTCAATTTTGAAAAATTGACACTTAAGACTGGTTTTCTGGTCCAGGGTCACATTTGTCCATGCCCATGTTGATTAGAGTATTAAAAACTTGAAAAGAATTAATTTAAGGTACATTTAGAACAAATAAAAATGTGTGATTAAGTTGCGATTAATCATGAGTTAACTCATGACAATCATGCGATTAATCGCGATTAAATATTTTAATCGATTGACAACCCTAGTATATATATAAATATAAAATATAAAACAAAAAAATGTTGTTAAATAGAAAAAAAATCTACAAAAAAAACCCTACAACAATCAGAATTGGTGCTGAAATTAAGTAGTGTCTCTAGTCTTGAAAGCCTTATCAGCAGTGGCAGAAAAAGTCAGCGGGAGAAGAATAACAAGCATGCAGACTGAAACTGAAACTGTTCTTTTTCTGTTCTTGCAGAAGGAAGCACAAAATGGTTTGTTGTTAAATCTGTGATTTGTAAAGCTTCCTCCTCTTGAACCTGAAGTCCTGTTTACAGAATCTAATGATCTTTCCCGGTGTTTGGTGTGTGTATGTGTGTGTGTGTGCGCGCGCACGCAGGGAAAATCATCTCTATTGAGACGAGTGCTCTGAGGGCCACAGGCCGACCAGGTTGGGAGGACCTGGTCAGGAAGTGCATCTACGCATTCTTCCAGCCTCAGGGCAATGAGCCCTCCCATGCCAAGAAGCTGCTTCATGAGGGTGAGCGCGTTCACCTCCGTCCTAGCCATTTTGAGTAGTACTTGACATTTTAAAGCAGTAATGATCTGACCTTGCCTTTCCTTACCTAGAGAATGACTGTTTATGATTTATTTGATGGTTTACACTCACATTTTGATTCATACCCTCATTCACTTGTTCAGGGTGTTCTAATCTGCCCAATATGGCTGCAACCAACAATTATTTTGATAACTGATCAATTTGTGCATTGTTTTTTTTTTTTTTTCAATTAATCCAGTAACCAGTTTTTATTTGCACAAAAAAGCAGTTTTATTATCTGTTTTACAGAACAAACATGTCATTTTCCTTCTTCAAAGGATTATAAAAAGAAATGTACATTTATGAATATAGAATATACATTATTGTTCAAAATACAGTAATATTATGAAATATTATTAAATCGTAGTTATACTATTATTTAATATAATTAAAATAACGGTTTTCTATTTTTTTTTTATATATTTTAATCATTTTTATGCATTCCTGTGATGGTAAATCTGAATTTTCAGCAGCCACTACTCCAGCCTTCAGTGTCACCTTCAGAAATGATTCTGATATTCTAATTTGCTGCTAAAATATTTCTTATCAATGTTGAAAACAGCTGTACTGCTATATATTTTTGTAGAAACGTGATGGATGTTTTTTAAGTTACAAAAATGTGTTTTGTAGCAAATGTTTTAAATGTTACTTTTGATCAAGTTATTGTATATTGCTGAATGAAAGTATTCATTTTTGACAGCAAACTTTTGAACAGTATGCAGCATACATGTGGATTTATCCTAAATTTAGAAAACAATCATAGTAAGCAAAAGGCAATTATAGTTAGCAAATGAGGCTGTAAGTGGATATTTGTAAATGTGGGAACTCTAAAACAAACTAATTTTTTATGCTCTGTGTGTGTGCGCGTTGACAGTGATGACCCACGGCACGGCCATCAGTCCTCTGTACCATTTCACACTCAGTGACGGGACGTCCCTCAGTGCGCAGACACGCTGCAAATTCTGCTGCCCCCCAAACCCAGACGTACAGCCCTTCATCATGGGCATTCACACTATAGACAGGTAAATGATGATGTCTTTTGTATTTATATGAGCACATCACACAATATATATGTATATGTCTTTTGGATCGAATGTGTGTTTTAGGGAACACAACACTGCTAGCTCTCAGGAAAACACTACCCCCAGCCTTCCGTCTCCTGCTGCCCCACCTTCCCGCTCACCTGCCCTGCAGCCCTCCAGTGACCTCAGCCTCCATCTCAACAACAGCAATGGCACCTGTGCCACTCCTGGACCCCCCACACCCACTCCACCAGGCTACCTGACGCCCAGCCGCGTTGGGCCCTCCCAGCAGGTCAGCAGCCCCTCTCCACTTGGCAGCCCTCTCACAGCCACCCCTACCTCATTCATGTCGCCCCGACCTCCACGGGGCAGCCCGGGCCTGGCCAGCAGCCCACGCGTGCCCGGCCATCCTTTTTCCCCCTCGGCGCCCGGCATCCACTCACCCGCTGGCGGACTGACCAGGCAGCAGTCTGGCGGCGACAGTGTCAGTTTCTCTCTCCCCTCTCCCTTACCCCCCAGACAGACTCCGACCCCCAGCAGCTCCCCGGCACATCAGCCCCCGGCCAAACCGCCGGAAGCGTCCGCTGATGAGCCTAAGGCCGCTGCGGTGGGCAACCCCAAACTTAACCAGCTCTTGGACGGTGCCACCGAACACGACTCCCAACCCCGTCCCGCGCCCGTGGCCCAGTGTCCGGCTTCTCACAGCAGTCTGACTGAGCGGCATAAGATTCTGCACCGCCTGCTCCAGGACAGCAGCCCTGCAGATGCGGGAAAGGAGTCTGACATCAAGAAGGAGCCTCCAACCAGTCCCAACGCGGCCTTGATAGCACGGGGACATGGGAAGGAGCCCCAGGACCACCAGCTGCTACGCTTCCTGTTGGATACGGATGAAAAGGACCTGGAGGACTTGCCACCTCCGGCCACCCTCAGCCTCCATACGGTCAAGGTGAAGGCAGAGAAGAAAGGGAGCAGAGAGAATGTGCCCTACGCTGCTGCTGCCGCCACCACCGTGTCTGCAGTCCCTTGCTCGCCTCAATTCAGTGACAAGCCCAGCCCGGTATTTACATCTTTATTTCATTATTCGTGAATGAATCTAAATACATTTTGGGAAAAAAATATTTGTAAGCTTTTTTCTATGTACATGTTACTATGTTATTTTGCAAAGTTCAACAGAGTTCAAAAGAACAACATTTATTTGAAATAAATTTTTTGCAACATTATTAATGACATTGATCAATTTAAATCATTTGTGCTGAAAAGTATTAATTTCTTTAAAGACAGCTGACCCCAAACTTTTGAATGCTCTAGTGTTTTCACTCCTGAGCTTTTGAAAACCTGACCGCAAATAGGATGTTTGGCTGATGGAAGTTTATTTTGACAATTTACTACTTCTCAGAATTAATCTCAGCACCAAAATGACTATTTGTTAATAAAGGTTCTTTTTATTTCATAAGTGGTAATGAGAATGAGGTAAAAAAAAAAAAGCACATTATGACAATACTTGAACAATTTTAATTAAAAAATGCTGAAGAAAGCGTAAGGAATTCACAGTATTGTATTACAATATTGTACTTATTATAATGTTATTTCAGAAGGCTCAGGCTTTCACAACAAGGTCAGTTTTCAGATGTTTTTGTTGAATCTTGCTACATGTTTTAAGGTAATATTAAAAACATTTGAAATAGTTTTACACATTTTCGTCAAGTAAAATTAGATTTTAGATTAGAATAGATTAGTAAAGCTGACTAAAATGATTGATTTTGATATGAAGAAATAGTAACTAAATTTTATTTTGATTTATGTCAGAAGACAAAAACTGTGAGTAGCATTTAATATAGTATAAAAATATCACTTGCCATTATAGCAGTGCACAAATGATATTTTCAAGGGCCACAATTTCTGACACGGTTTCCCACGCAATAGTTTTATATTTTCTTTACGTGGGCAAATATCAATATTAAATAGTGTAATGCTCACAGTACCCTGATCTTTTTCAGCTTTCCAAAACTCTGTTGTCTTCACATCCATTGGTAGTCGCTGCATTGCATCAAACTCTTCTCACCTTTGTGGCTGGTCATGCCCATATCTCATCATTCATGTCACAGGAAATGTCTCTCTGTCTTTCATGAAAATAAATAAATTCCAGCTTCAAACCAGCTTTAGTGTGAACTCCCCTTCAGTGTCCTACTGAATATTAATGATAGGCCTTACTCTTGCTGTGTTCACACTGTTACTGTGTTCTTAAACTGTCAAACCCATGTGTTGATTTGAGGCAGTCACGTGTGGACTTTGTCTTTCTTGTGCTCTGGTATGCCTTTTGATGTTGATGACCTTTGCTCTCATTTCCACTCCACCGCTGTGTGTGTTTACGTGAGTAGCAGTTTCCCAGTACCGATCTGGACACTTTGAACCAGCTCTTGCCCACTTTGAGAAGCTCTGTGGGAGGTAAAGCAGTAGAGGAGCCAGTGCTCGTCCAGCCCAGTGAGGACAACCTTTCCATCGGGTTGAATGTGAAGAGAGAGTCACCAGGAACATCAAGCAAAGGTGATGCCCGTCCCACTGGAGTAATAATAAAATTCATAATATTTCATTTGTCCTCAATAACTGCTTTGTCCGCCTCCACCTCTCTCTGTAGCATTCCCTGATGGATCAAACCTCTCAAATCAGTCCTCTTTTGAGTTCTGTAACCCCTCCACAACAAACCAGGGTCAGGTCCAGGTGCCGGATCTTGGGCAGACAGACCCGTTTCAGCCACCCAAGGAGAGCAGCAGCCCCTTTGCCAATCCAACCAGCCTCAACTCTTTCAACACCAACACAGGTGCAGGATTGAATGCATCAGCATGTTTGAAAACAGAAACAGATTGATTTGTAAATGAAGAGGAGAAGACTGTTAACAATTTTTTTTTGTCTCCTTTGATTCAGGTCTGGCCAAACTGGAGCTTCCTGAGTCTCAGCAGTTCCAGCCTTTGTCCCTGGTTGAACCAATGACCTTCGATAGCAGCTTGGGTAACCAGACACAGGCCCCTCTGTCCTCTCCTCAAGAGTGAGTGTTTATGAGTGCCATACAGTAATATTTTATCATAATCAGGCTACAGAAATGAACCAAACAAATAGTTATTGTAATATTTGACTAATATTACATTAACTATTTATTTACATTTTATTACAACCTCTTTTTTCGGTCCATTTTTTACATGTATTGTATACCTTAGTTTTATTGTTGTTGCTAACAACTAAAAGAACCTATGTACAATTAGACAAATTATCTAAAAATCCCAACATTTCTTTAAAATTTGGGTAGTGGAATTTTAGTTAAAAATATAATTATAATATATATTTATTTTTTAAAAAACAGGGCTTGTGAGACTTTGAAACTTTGTCTTACCTGCATCTTTCACGTTTTTTTACATGGATTTGATTGCGTGTAGTGGTCTATGTGTATGTGGTTATCAGGGCTGGGGAGTAACGAAATACATGTAACGTCGTTACGTATTTAAAATACAAAATATGAGTAACTGTATTTCGTTATAGTTACATTTTAAA
>JAFVLL020008684.1:0-21634 GCA_021397915.2 Tor tambroides
TTGGCTCAACTTTTTTTTTTTTTTTTTTTTTTACAGTGTACAATGTCAGTGAAATTTCTTTGGTATTTCTTGGTAGAAATGTTGGCACAACAGAAAAATGACTAATGACTAGTTCATTATCTGAACATTTTACTTTGTCTTTTACAGGTGGTTGGAGGAAAGATGACAGAGTCCGGGCGACTTTGTGCGTTCATCACCAAAGTAAGGAAAGGGAGTTTAGCGGATACAGTTGGGCATCTCAGACCAGGTACATGCTATGTTTCAGTATTTCACGTACTACCATTCAGCAGTTTGGGGTTGGTACATTTTTTTCAAAGGCTTTGGAAAGAAAAGTCTCTAATGCTGCTGATTTGCTGCAAAAGAAACATTTCTTATTATTATTATCAATGTTAAAAGCAGTTGTGCTGCTTAATATTCCAGTGGAGACCTTGATACATTTTTAAAGATTTTTCGATAAATAGAGTAAGTTCAAAAGAACATAATTTACTTTTTAATGCCACTTTATTGTCACTTTTAATCAGTTTAAAATATTGATTTAAAAGAAAACATAATTACCCCAAATTTTTAAATGGTGGTCTCATATTAGTCTGACAGTTTGTTACTTGAGTGTTTGGTAACAGAGTTTTAAGTGATTTTCTTGTTTCATAGGTGACCAAGTCCTTGAGTGGAACGGCCGACAGTTACAAGGAGCCACATTTAAAGAAGTTTACAATATCATTTTAGAATCAAAGCCAGAGCCTCAGGTGGAACTAGTGGTCTCACGACCCATTGGGTATGGCGTCCTCTACAATGTTCTTCAGTGTAACATGAAATTAACAGAAATTACCTTTACAAACATTCAGTTATAGAATATTATGCTGATACTGTTAAAGAAGAAATTAAAAATCACACAAGACATGCCTACACAAATAGACAATATATTTTTTTCTTTACATTTGCCTCGTTTGCTGCACACAGAAACAAACATGCAGTGCTGATTTGCAAAAACTAACAAATTAGTCTCAAGTCATCAAAGTATTAAAAGAATTGTCAATGAAATTTATAACGTCTAATTTGAACCAGCATCGTTAAATTTGCTGTTGTTCTTATTTGTGTTGTAGTTTCATGACAGTTTTTGTATAGGCCTGAACAACATTTTATGATTAATATTGGTCTTAATCATAACACTAACATGAGCCTTGTGATCCATCTGCCTTAAATCTTGTATTATAATAGTCTGTTTTTCCTTGCAATACAATTACATAGTTTTGAAGGTACCATGTTATGAGAAATTAAATTTCCCTTGATATTTTTAGACAAAATATACCGATGAAATATACTGTAACTTTTATACTCAAAACTTACTTTTTAATTTAAAAAACATTAAATATAATTTGCAAAAATGACTCTTTGCAAACTTGATATCTGGCATCTGATGAATAACAATAAAGTCATGCAATTTTTTTTTTGTTTCATAACATTAATAGTGGACCTCAGGGAAAAAAAAAAAAGTCTGATATGACCCTTTAGAGTACCTGCTGGCTCAGATGAACAAACAAACAAAACTGCTGCCCTCAGTTTAGCCTCCTAATCGTCCTAATTGTAATTGTAACGAGCGTATGACCAAGTGAACTCTCTTTAGATTGTGAATTTGGGCTGCTGCCACAAACTTCACATCAAGACTAATGTGGTGCTCAGGGTCATTAAAGCACATGTCATTGATTTCTCTGTTCCACTGTCATTGCAGCGATATCCCCAGGATACCAGAAAGCACACACGCACAACTGGAGTCCAGTGAGTACATTTTCTCAGTCTAGCGTGTATAAACGATGAGATTCTGTGAGACATTAATGAGACATTTCAGCAGCTCTTTGACAGAATCTCTTCTTAATTTTGAGTTTTTCTTCTTTACGCTGAATCTCTTCTAAGGTTCGAGTTCATTTGAGTCACAGAAGATGGAGCGCCCCTCCATATCCGTCACGTCTCCCATGAGCCCCGGAGTGCTGCGGGATGCCCCTCAGTACTTATCGGGACAGCTTACAGTAAGTAAACACATCCTGTGCAGGGGATAGAAAGTGTTTAGAATTAAAACAAATTTGATTGCAGCTGTGAAATGTAGGTCAGTATGTATTTGGATGAAGAGTAGCAATAAAGTTTGCCGAAAACTAGAGGCTTGTTGAACAAAACCACATTTCCATCATTCACAAAATACATAGATAAAGCATTGCTTACATAATTTGCATAATTTGTGCTTTCATTTGTTATACTAACATGAACAAAACTTCCTATCAAGAAGCAGAAAGGGTTAAAAAAATATGAAATTCCCCAACTTTTCCATTTCATTTCATTTAAATGGCTTTAAACAGAGATGAAGCATTGGATCAGTAATCAGGCGAAGCTGCCGTAGTCTCCTCAAACCTGATCAGGTTACAGTCAGGCCTCATGCAGCCCATTGTGTGTGTGTAAAAATACCCAGCATGCTTGTAGAACATGACAAACTCTGGTGTAAAGTGCACCAGCTGGTTGATTTAAGCACAACAAATGAAGTGTGGGTTATTCCCTAGGTAGTACTGTTTGGATGAAAAAAATCAATGAATTCCACGAATGGTTGACCAAAATGGGATTTTCCAGTCGCTGATACCAATATCTAGAAAACAGGGTGGCTAATGATAGATGTATAGATTGATAGAGGATAGATGGATAGATAGATGGATGGATGGGTAGTTTTGGGTAGTCAGTTAGACAAATGAATGGACAGTTAGATGCATGGATGAATGGCAGGATGAGTTGTTTTGGGTCAATGCCGCTAATCTCGAAATGAATGTGTATTATTTTTATTAATTTAAAAAAGATGTTTTCTCATATTCTTGTTCTGTATCTCACCAAATTCGATCATTTCTAACACTATATGGTGTGTATGTGTTTGTGTGTTAAATAACAATCTTGTTACTTTGTATTTTGCTGAACAGGAGATTCAATGTAAACAGCTATGTTTCCCGTGAAGAGATGTCCATTGAGGCTTTTTAGAAGAAAAGACATGACATTCCTGTCTTTTAAAACAACTTTTCATGGAACTCAAGAACCAAATTAGAGGGTTGTGGGCCGCACTTTGGGAAACACTGCTCTAGAAAATGCACAGGAACTATTCAATCCTAAAATTTAAAAGTATATAATTGAGCATTGAAGCTCATCACTAATTTCCCAATCTCTGAGGAAGAGATTGCAGTTAATTGCATTATAGTGAAAATACTAAAAGAAATCAAAATGTTCCAGTGCAGTATGTTCTATAGCCATTGTCTTTAGATTGAATCTCCTTTCGGCTTTCTTAGTGTTGCATTAACAACTGGTATTGTCATTTCAGGTTTTAGTTTTATTGCATTTCTCTTCATTGTTGTTTTTCATTCACTTTACTTACCCAGAGCCAAAGCCTTAGTAGAAGAATTGAGCCTTTTAACCCTAGAGTTCAGGTAATCGTTGCTGTCTACTAAATACACTTCTCTTCTATTGCTTTAATTCATTGGATAATTCACTGTAGAAAAATGACTGCATTTCCAACTGTTTATTATCTCAGTTTGCGCATTCGAAGACTTCTTTACCTATTCATTGCTGTTGCTGTTTTAAGCATATTTTATCTGATTGTAAGGCATAAATCATATGCATGCAATGAATGAGCACAAAAATATTTGAAGAGACACTCGAGTGTTGGCAGACGTGGAGTAATGACGTAACACCTCTAACCCTGTGAGACGTTCGGGCAGAGGAGTACTGTGTCTCTTTAAATGTTTTAGTGAAGCGCAGTTTGTCGGGACATAAAATTTGATTCTTTTTCCATGTAACATGAAACTGCATTGAATCCTGATACTCATCCATACCGTTTAGAAAGAACTGATTCAGTGTACTTAATTGTTTTGGAGATTAATTCATTTGCTGACTGATTCAGAAACTGTATTTCACATTTGTAATTATACTAATCGCTCCAAAAACATTTTTGTTCAGTACTAACACTGTTGGAAGTTTCATGTTGCAGTTAAAAGGATATGTTAAAGGTACTGTAAGTTATTGTACTCACAAAATATCACTGCCACACTGCTAAAATAGGTGTCCTAAGAAAGTGTGCATGTCTCTGTGACAGCAAAAAAATAAATAAAAATGTTTTGCCTGTCAGAAATCTAGCCAATCAGAAAGTCTCCCTGCCTGTCAATCATTTTGACATCAAGCTAGCTGACATGCTTTTGTAGAATGCAATTGGATAAAGGGCTATTTCAGTTTCTAAATCTAGCTCAAGTGTGCAAAATGTCTTATATAATTTTACAGCACCTTTAACAGTCCCTGTTTTACCTGTTTTATTTATTTTCCCAAGTACAGAGATATGTGAAATAAGCAAATTGTACCCACTTGTACCTGAGGAAACATGATGTGAATGATTTTAAGGTTGTTTTTCAGACATTTTCCCTCAGCAATATTGCAGATTTTCTATTTTGGGCAACATTATTGTCCTTAATGCACAGCAACCACTGGTTCTGTTGGGGATTTTGTAATGGTACAATTTGTTTGACCTAGCTCTCCTTGTAACACTTTGCCTTGTTTTCTTTTTTTTACATAAAGTATGGAACGTCCTTCATTGCATGTGTTACTCTGCGAGACATTTGTAGGCATTTACTTTATAGAAAGAGTTATTTTTCTATTAAGCAAGTATGGGCTCTGGCTTAGAAGATCTAGCATTTTATTTGTTATGTTTGTGTTGTTTCTGTGTGTATTTGACTTCTAAGTATTTTTCTGTCTTGTCCATACTTGTCTGAGAACCAAGCTTAGCATGTGCAATACTACGATACAATGCATATCAAACTCTCTTTTCTTAATGTGTTAAAATGAAGCAGCTGATTACGTGAAGCCTGAGAACACAAGTCCCTCTTCATCTCAAGCAGGTTCTGATGTTTGTCCCCCTGCAGGTCAAACTTTGGTATGACAAAGTCGGCCATCAACTAATCGTCACCATATTGGGTGCAAAGGACCTGCCTTCAAGGGAAGACGGCCGACCACGCAATCCTTATGTGAAGATCTACTTCCTCCCTGACAGAAGGTGAGATTAGGGCAGTTATGCCACTAAGACTCACTGTGCAAGACAAAAAAAAAAAAAAAAGCATGGTCTTTCCATCAAACAGTTCAATATGGCTGTGTTCAGAATGGCACACATTAGTCACACTATTTTAGCTGTATGTAACATGTATATTGTGCACATTTTCTATATGTATGACCTTTTTGGCAAAAATGTGCAGTATACAAAATACACTAAAATACCAATGTATGTTTTATTTTTATATTTTCAGTTTCATTTTTTATTTATTTATTTCATTTTTATTAGTTCTACATTTTTTTGTTTGTTTGTAAATATTACTATTTAGGTTTTATTTTTTAGGTTTAATTTATTTTTATTTCAGTTTGGGTGTTAGTTTGTATTTATTTCCAGTGCTTGAGCTTCAATTTAAATTTTTAAATTTTAAATTTAAATTTTTAGTTATTTGCCAAGGCAACATTTCTAATTTTTATCTAATACTTTTATTTTAATTTATTTCAGTTAATAATTTTTTCAAATAATATACAACAGGAGATTCAATGTAAACAGCTATGTTTCCCGTGAAGAGATGTCCATTGAGGCTTTTTAGAAGAAAAGACATGACATTCCTGTCTTTTAAAACAACTTTTCATGGAACTCAAGAACCAAATTAGAGGGTTGTGGGCCGCACTTTGGGAAACAAATTGCATTGTGTTATGTCCCACAATGCAATTCAATCAGTTTGAAACTTTTTTTTTTTTGCTCACAAAATGATTCGACTGCCAAGATAAATTGGAGCAGTATGCAGTAATGCTATGCTATACTATACTACTATACTATACTATACTATACTATGCTAGTATTCCTTTCTGAAAGCAGCCTATGAGTAGATCTTTCGTGTCTTGCTTAACATCTCCATATTCCCATGGAATTCTTCAGCTTGTTGAGTTCAGTGTTTGTTCCAGGGTTCTTTTACCATGATGGTAAATAAAAACAGTTTGAATCATTGTTTCTCCAGTGACAAAAGCAAAAGAAGAACAAAAACAGTAAAGAAATCACTAGAGCCCAAATGGAACCAGACCTTTATGTATTCCCCCGTCCACCGGCGGGAGTTCAGGGAACGCATGCTGGAGATCACGCTGTGGGACCAGGCCCGAGTCCGAGAGGAGGAGAGTGAGTTCTTGGGAGAGGTGAGGACAAGAGGAATCCTGGTGTGAAATATTCAGAAGTTTAGGCTGCTTCTACCAGCTGATCACTTTTTTTGTATTTGCGTGCTATTTAGTGGCAGATAAATCTAAAACTGATCTTGCTACAATAATACTGTAGATCTAGCTAGTGACAGTTTAGATAATCATAATAATGATTATTTTTATCAAAATTAAAATATTTCTAATGCATATGTGTTATTGTTGTAGTTAGCTACATGCAGTGTCACATTAAAAATCTCAAATTTAGAGGTTCAGTGACAGGCGCTGAATTTGTTTTCGGGATAAACTGGATATGTTGTCATGCATTTGAATGTGAAACAAATGTTTGTGTATAGATCCTAATAGAGCTGGAAACAGCGCTGGTGGACGATGAGCCACACTGGTATAAGCTACAAACACATGATGTCTCATCGGTACCCCTGCCCAAGAGCTCCCCCTGCATTCAGAGACGAGCGCTGCATGGAGACAGTCCCACACGCAGACTGAAGAGTATGTCTCTCTCTATCTCCCTCTGTCTCTCTCGCTCACATCTTTTATGCACACAAAGCAGAAACATATGACAGAAAATCTCAGGTAAATGTACTGCTCATATATAACTATTTAGCATTTTTGTATATAATAATAACGACTTGTACTAGTTGTATGCAAGCACAAATGCTTGATAAGATTACCTTCAAATGTCTTTTATTAACCTAAATATGTTGTTTGGTCAGTATACTGAATATTCACAATATATTCCTGATCATTTTTAATAGTGATCTACTTACTTAAATTTACTCACCTTCAGGTCATCCAAGATGTAGAAAAGTTCATTTGTTCATCAGAACAGATTTGGGGAAATTTAGCATTACAGCGCTTGCTTGCCAGTGGATCCTCTGCAGTGAATGGGTGCCGCCAGAATGAGAGCTGCTAAAAACATCATAATAATCTAATCTAATCTATTTTGTGAAGTGAAAAACTACATGTTTATAATAAACAAATCCACCATAAAGGTATTTTAACTCTCACATCAAAATCCACCAACGTATTTGTTTAGAACAGTTTTGGAATGTTTCGCTTGTAAACTGTGCTTAATGTGTGCATATTTCTCTCCTGATTTGGATTTCTGTCTAGGGGCAGTGTTAAACGCATATTAATAATGAATTTGTTTATTAAAAACACACAGCTTTTTGCTTCACAAGAAGTTAATTGATGGACTGGAGTGGTGTGGATTATTGTGATGTTTTTATCAGCTGGGTGACGGCACCCATTCACTGCAGAGAATCCTCTGTTTAGCAAGTAATGTAATGCTAAAATTTTCCATATCTGTTCCGATGAAGAAACTAGAAAGAAAATACATTTTTAGCAAATATTAAGATTTTTAAAGTATCTAAAATCAATAAAGACAGTATTGAAAAAAATGTAAGATTTTGAGTGAACTATTCCCTTAGTGATTTTAACAATTTTTTCACTAGTTTTCTTAAAGACAATGCGATTAGTTTTGCGATTCTTCCTTGTCAGAACTTGTATGACAACATTTAGGCAAAAAATGTTAAAAAAGTATCTATGATTTGAACTTCAGTAGGCAAAACAATGAAACATTTCAGAATGAATAAACACATGAAAACAGCTTGTGTTTCATGCTTGCATAGAGTACTGAATGTTTCGGGCCCAACTGAGCTGAAATCTGAAACACTACAGCTGTTGGTTTGAGCGTTTGTGTCCTGCATTCATTATTTTCTATCTTGACCTGGTTATTTCTGCAGCCAAAGGCCCGTTTGTGTACAGCTCAGGTAATGACCGCTGCATGCTCAGGCTGAGCCTCTGGGTTTCACCGTGTGTTTTTATACTGGATCCACCCTGCTGTCCCTCTCACTCTTGTCAAAAACAAAACAAACACTGACCGAAGTGGAACATGTCCTCGCACTGCCACTTTTTCCCATAGTGCCCTCTGATTCTTCCCAGTGCTCCTGTTTTTCCCTCTTTGTTGCAGATCAGTGCGATCTCTTCATATACACTGTAGTGAACACAGGCTTCTGTCTACTGTTATTATTACGTGTAGAAGGGCTGGATGGTATGAGGACAATTCGTATACAACATTATTAATTTTAGATTATGGTAATGGCCACAATATAATTATCTTGGATAGAATTTAAACAAAAAACTCTATAAACTACAGTTCAAAAGTTTGTGCGCAGTGAGATTTTTATTTGTTATTTTTTGAAAGAAGTCACTTTTGCTCACCAAGGCTACATTTATTTAATTAAAAATACAGTAAAAACTGTAATATTATGAAACATTAAATTTTAAAATAACTGTTTTCTATTTGAATATATTTTAAAATGTAATTTATTCCTGTAATTCTAATATGCTGATTTTCTGCGCAAGAAACATTTCTTATTGTCATAATATTCTTATTATTATGTTGAAAGCAGTTTTGCTTCTTAATATTTTTATGGAAACCATGACACTTTTTTTCAAGATTCCCTGGTAAATATAAAGAGGAAAAAAGAAGAGAGTTTTTGTGTCACTTTTGTTCAATTTAATTTAACCCTCGCTGACCTCAGAAAAGAGTTAATTCATTTATCATGTGTTAATTTTGGCTTTTTTATTATTTGGAAGTTGATGGACGCAAACCAAAATGTATCATTATTCATTACAAATGAATAACATTAGCTATTTATTTCTCATAATTGCAACTTTATTTCTCTTAACAGCAAGTTTATATTCATGCATCAGAAATACAAAATTATATCTCACAATGTGACTATTTCCTTTTTTTTTAAACTTTATCTCACAAATGCATAAATACACAGGCACATCAGACCGTAAAAACGTATTTCTTTCACTCCTTTTGTCAACATTTTTCGTGCAAATATATATTCTGCTATATAAATGGTAAAGAGAAAACTCTACACTTTTCTATCATTCTGCGATAAATGCCATCATACAACCCAGTCCTAATTGGTCGTTTCATTTTTCCCCTCCCTTTTTAGTTACTAATTCTGCACAGCTGTGATAAATAATATAATATCTCTAAAACAACGTTTTAATTTGTGTAGAACCTTCCTTTGTGTGAAATGCCTTTGAATTAGTTTAGTTTCTTCTGTTTTAAGAGTGAGTTTTCTTGGTTTTTGGTTGCTGTGTGGTTTTGTACTTGCAGCACCTGTTTTTAATCATTCAAGGAGGCAGAAGCAAAGAAAAATCCTCACAAATCATGTTCACTCCAGTAATTTTCTCTTCACTGACAGCAGTTAGCTAATCATTTTGAAAAGTGTCACTAAAGAGCCATCTTTTTTAATATGTTCCGACATAATTAGGATATTATAAAGACATCCCTTACAAAGATTTAACACAAACTAAATATGAACTGCTTAAACACAATGGGTGGTTATTAAAAATGCAGATTTTGCACGCACTTTAAGCTTCTGACATTGATGCATTGCACTGCATAAGAACAGTCTTATATATGTAACCCTAACAAATCAGTAAGACAGGGCGCAAGAAAACATCATGTGATCCTTTATAAGTTTGTGAATCTCTTTTGACACTTCGGTCTACGAGTGTTTGATTCAGTGATTTAAAGAGACTGGTTTATAGACCAGAGAGCTGAAGGAGAAAGGAAAGAGCGAACGAAATGAGAGCAGGTTTATTGCTGGCTTGTCATCGCCATTAAAGCGCAAGGGTCTGTTTGGTGGGCGAGCGCAGGCTGGGTGTCTGTTCTGGCTGTAGTTGTGTGAACGCTGCTCGGCAGATTAGCTTTCATTCTTGATCTGAACTGAGTGATGGAGCGGCCGCTTCAGAGTGTCAAACTCGGCAAACGTCAGCGCTGTGGGCTGAGGGACGCCGTTCAGCTCGGTTTGTTCCTCGTGACTGAAACGAAGGGAGAAGAAGATCCGTTTTCTCACGTAATACAAAGCTCAGTCTGCCTCGTTCTTGTTTTGTGGATTTGGAAGAGAGAGAGAGATGTCTGACTGACATGTTCGGTTATCTGTGAGTAGTCTGAAATAGACAGGCACTTCGAGTGCCGATAGCTTCTTTACCACTTTTTATGAGCGTCACAGAGGAAGATGAATGAACAGCAGTGTTTGTCACTTGTGGTTAAGCAGGAGTTATGTTCTAAAATGTAGTGAGATGCCTACCTAGACAGCATTTTAGGGCATGAGGGATATTATAACAGAGTTGTTTTTAAAGACATAAAAAACTAAAACTATTAAAAGTAATTTTTGTAACTGAAATAAATCTAATGTGAAATAAAAAAATAAAGATTGCATGGAAAAAAACTGAATGAAAATTCAAAATGTTGCCTATAGCTAATATGTGACCCTGGAGCACAAAACCAGTCTTAAGTCGCTGGGGTATATTTGTAGCAATAGCCAAAAATACATTGTATGGGTCAGAATTATTGATTTTTCTTTTATGCCAAAAATCATTAGGACATTAAGTAAAGATCATGTTCCATGAAGATATTTTGTAAATTTCCTACTGTAAATATATCAAAACTTCATTTTTGATTAGTAATATGCATTTTTAAAGGCCATTTTCTCAGTGTTTTGATTTTTGGCACCCTCAGATTCCAGATTTTCAAATAGTTATATCTTGGTCAAATATTGTCCTATCCTAACAATTTTGAAAAATTGACACTTATGACTGGTTTTGTGGTCCAGGGTCACATATCTAATAATATCTAATAAAATAAAATATTTCAAATGAAAACAGAAAACATAAAAATTAAAAATAATAAAAAAGGATAAAATTTTGACAACTATAATGACAACTAATGTCAACTATAAATATTATTTTTCATTCATTCATTATATTTCATTCATTTCCTGAAAAGAGCTGTTAAAAATAGTTGTAGAATTAAATAATCATTTAAATAAAAGTTTAAATAGAAATATTATTAACCAGTACTTGGAGGGGAAACATTGATTGATTGATTAATTGATTTGTCTATTTGTTTATTTTATTTTATCTTGTATATGCCCCGTTATGTAGGCTGTAGGTAGAAAGCTCATGAGATTTTGGCAAAGATATAAATATGTGGTTTAGAGTGCAGAAATCATAGAACGGCTACATCACATGATCCCGTCTCGCTACAGACCGTTCTAACACTTGTCTCTCTGTGTGTCTGTTTTTCTGCTGTAGGGTCTCAGAGGATCAGTGACAGTGAGTTCTCAGACTATGACTGTGAGGATGGTGTTGGCGTCGTATCAGGTAAGATGTTAGCAGGAACACGGTGAAAATGACACCGTCTGACAGAGGTGATGGACGTTTACTGCTAAATGTGTTCATATAAAGTCACTCTTTGCCTTTGAAAAAAACCCATCTCAGAGCCATGTTTATTTCCAAATGATGATGACTGGAAGTATGCAATGTGATGGGATAATGTGAAAAAAAAAATATATATACGCTCTTAAAAATAAAGGTGCTTCAAAAGGTTCTTCAAGCGATGCCATAGAAGAACCATTTTTGGTTCCACAAAGAACCATTCAGTCAAAGGTTCTTTAAAGAACCATCTCTTCCTTACCTCTTTATAATCTGAAGAACCTTCTTTCACCACAAAGAACCTTTTGTGAAACAAAAAGGTTCTTCAGATGTTAAAGGTTCTTTATGGAACCATTTAGACAAAAAGGTTCTTCTATGGCATCGTGAAACACTTTTATTTTTAAGAGTGTATACAAGGGTGACCATACGTGCCATTTTTCCTGGACGCATCCTGGCCAGGATTTCTACATTGCCTAAAATATCTAGGATTTGGCTTTGTTTGCGTGTGCAAACCAATCGTTGTATGACATCGGTTCCTTATGTTTTCGAAACGCTCTCGAGGTACTTTGAATCAAAGCAATATAGAAATCCTGGCCAGGACGCGTCCGGGAAAAAGGGCACGTATGGTCACCCTAGTGTATACACTATAAAAAAATCTGTAAAAATAGGGCACAATGTACTCTATTATGAATACATTTTCTGTATTTATTTTTTTAAAGGTGTTTTACCTATATTTTTGGACTTTATTATGCTGTGATTTAGGGTTTTGCTATTTTTTGTTGTTGCTTTTTTTGTATTGTTTATGCATTAGTGTATTACTATAGTATAAACTGTATACCGCATCTATGCTACTGTATATGTAGCATACCATTGTTTGAATGGTGGCTAACTAAAATAAAATAAGTTGAAGTACAAAAACTACTAAAACAAAGATAAATTAAAGCTAAATAGAAATATTAAAATAATAATTATAATAATAACAAAAGACAAAGCACATAAAATTACTAAAAATGAAAATTAATTTTTTGTTAATAAAAATAAAAGCAATTTGAAAATTTTGATATGAATATATACAATAGTATATAAATAATACTAAAATAACACCACACATTATATACTTTAAAAAATATATAAGATACTGCGTACTCTGTACCACACAATATATACTTTTAAAAAATATATAGCAATTTATAACAACAAAAATGTAGTCACATTTCGTCCAATTATCATCTCATTATCATGTCTTTTTTGCATTTTTAATCCACTTTTGTGTTTAAATGTCTTAACTTTTTGCAGTTAAGTTGATTAAATCAAAATGTGGGACACATATTTCTCATAAATTCAATAATGTCCTGCTGTGCACAGTATGAAGTATGGTAATATGTTATATATGTCTTCACCACTCATCAGCCTATTACTGGTGCTAAAATGTTCATCTGTACTGGCACCTCAGATGGGAAGGGAAAGCCTAAACACACATACAAATACACATCCACACACCCTTTTTAAAATTCCAGTCGTGCTCTTTGTGATAGAGGGAAACCCTCCCTCAGTCTCTCTCTCTCTCATTGATTTTGGCTCCGTCTCTGGGCCGGTTGTAAAGTGCTGATGCAGTGCTTTCCGCCGGGAGGAGATGATTAACATTCAGAGGAATTATAGATTGCTGCTTTCCCTTCATACGCTCTGTGCTTCTGTAGTTGTTTTCTGGCCCGTGTGTCTAGCAACCGTTCATTTATTGCAGCATGATGCACCGGTGCTGATGCAGTCTCTGCGCTGGAGCACGCCGAGGTCATGTTCAGACACTACAGTATGTGTGTGACAGACCAAACCAATGTTACTTGTACTGCAATACATTCATCCCCCGCACTTTTTCCGGGCAAGTGTGTTCATGTAGAAGTAGAAAACAGGGCCAATGTGAATAAATCTAGATTTAAATGCAAAGAAACAAGATAGTCTATGTATGAAATATTTTTTCATATAAATTTATTCATATTTATTCATATCCAAAACGAGACGATGTGAACATTACGGAGTGCTAAACACTCTCGTGCAGTGTATGTTTCATTCATACTCGAAGCCTGAGGGCGCTCTTGCTCAGAAAGTCCAAAATGGCCTCATAGATGTAATAACTTATGATGAGCAGGAGGGAAATCCCTAATATGGGCAAAGGCATCCTGCTATCTAGCTAAAAGATTTCATTTCAAGTAATTTCCAGGTAATAAATAAATGAAGTGTATGAATAATGCAGTGATAATTGACATAACATTTATTACAGTATATAAACTATTCTGCCGCCTTATGTGTTTGTATAAACCAATCATAAAATTGTAATTAGAAAAATATAGGAAAAACTTATAGAATACAAATGATTGGTTATTGTCTAGCAGTGTATTTGATTTCTTAGCCAATTAAAATGTATTTATTTATTTATTTTTTTACATTTCTGTCCCCCTCACTTATAAAATGATGGTTAAGCCCCTGCTGCAATAGATACTGTAGCTCTATTCAAAATGCTAGTGAGCTGCCTGGTTAGATAACATTTTAGGTGATGCAAAAAATTGTTAACACTAACGGTTGGGGTCAGTACATTTTTAAAAAAAATTAATTAATAGTTTTATTCAGTAAATTGATCAAAATGTTCTTTTGAACTTTCTATTCATCAAAGTCCTGAAAAATGTGTCATGATTTCCACAAAAACATATTAAGCAGCACAACTGTTTTCAACATTGTTAATAATAATTTTTGTTTCTTGAGTAGCAAATCAGCATATTAGAATGATTTCATGTGAATAACGATGCTGGAAATTTCTTCACAGGAATAAATTATATTTTAAAATATATTTAAATAAAAAAACTGTTGTTTTAAATTGTAAAATACATTTATTTTACATTGATTAAATACATGCAGCCTTGATAAGCATAATAGACTTATTTCAAAGACATTTTTAATGGTAGTGTATCAATATGCTACCTTTCAATATATCTAATTATGGGTATAATTTTATAATTGTAATAATAATTTTATATTTTTATGATAATTTGCATCAAAAGTGTCCAAGTGTCTAAAATATTACAAAAATACTGAGAAAATAGTTTAAAATTGACAATTTTATCCAACGTATGTGGTTGATACATATTCCATTAGCAACATGAAAACATCAAACTCTATTAGAATCAGTTCATAGTTCATAATAAAAAGTAAACAATAAGCCATCATAAAGGCAGAAATTCCCTCATTGAACTTCTCTTTGATACATTGTTCTACCTTTGTTCGGTCTGTTTTAATGTGCGATACAGTCAGTTGAACATCAATCTTTTGTAATCATGCGAGGCACTGACCTTAGCGTGGCCGCACTGAATGCTGGGTAATGAAATGCCATCAGGCTGAGTGAGTTGACGGCTCTTGCATGAGGAAAAAGTCATTATTCTGGTTTTGGTTGTGAAAGCTGTTTTCTGATTTAATGGGAGTGAAGTTCATTCATGACTGGAACATATTGGCTTTAAAAAGCAACTTTTACAGCAATTTAAGAACCAGTTATTGCGAAAAACACATGGTGTTAAATAGTATAATTAAACGTTTTTGCTTGCAGGACTTTATTAAAGCATGTTTAAATTGCTATCAGTAAAGGGTTTAACAATTTTGCATTAGTCGCTCAAAATTAAGTACACACGTAGTAAAAATGAGTGCACAATTGTAATTCTTTCCCTTTACTTCATTACAGACTATAGAAACGGCAGGGACCTTCAGAGCTCCACCCTCTCTGTGCCTGAGCAGGTCTTATCGTCCAATCACTGCTCTCGGTCAGCTGACATCAACCGAGCACGGTCACGGTCTCCCAGCATGCCCCCTTCTCAGAGGTAAGACAGATCTCTCTTCTGTTGTCTGAACCTTTTCTGTTCATCTGAATCACAGTTTAAGAGTTTTGGTTTATTATTAACATTTGATTCAAGAACCCAACAACACACAAGATCTAGTGTAACAACAGTGTGTGTGTAGCACTGAATCAACAACAATGATCATGCACCCGAGTCACAAAGCCGTATCTATATTCTATATATTTATGTTTAGTAAAAGGTTATTTACCTTGTTTTTTTGTTTGTTTGTTTTTTAGTAAGCCAGCAAGAATTGCCATTATTATTGCTATTATTTTACATTTTGTAGCAGTTTTTCACTTTGGAGTCTTATAATGTTAGGCAAGTTAGTTTGTTTGTTTATTATTGTTGTTATTATTGCTAATATTATTTATTTATTTATTTTTATTTGTTTGTTGTTAAGATTTTTTAAAAAGATTTTTGCTGTGCAGGGGTTATATTTTGTAGTAGTTTTTTTTTTTTACCCTGAAGTCCAACTATAATGTTATTTATTTATTTATATTCATTTTTATTTATTGTTATTAATATAGTATTATCTATCTATCTATCTATCTATCTATCTATCTGATTGATTGATTGATTGATTTATTGCACAGCTTAGTTTTAATAAAGTGCAAGGAAATCCTGTTTTCAGGTCCCCTTTATTGGCATTATCATAACGCTCGTTTAAAATGATCTTTGTTCTTGATACAGTTAGATGTGTGAGTGTTGGTGCCATTGAACAGTAACCACATTTCTTCCACGTGAAAAGTTTGGGTTCATCCCATCGTCATCATCAGTTTCAACGAAAACATGATCCTCTCTCTTCCCTCAAATCTTTTCATCTCTCTTCTGAAAATCCACGTCTATTCTCTCCATCTGCCTGCAGTCATTTTCTCACCTTACCTCGAACCCGACACAGTCAGCCTCATGACAGTCAGCTGGAGGAACTCAGGTAGAGCCATTGCTGCCAACGTCCGTCCCCATTAACCTCCCTGCTGAGAGCCTCCACTAACACATCAGCGTTTCTCAAACCCTGACTTCTGAACTTTAACGAATCCAGGTTTTCAGTACAATACATTTATAATCATAACATGATAAGATGCAACCAGTTTGATACTATTTTGTTGAAAACCTGCATTCATGAGAGTCTCTGACATTGAGAAACATGAATCCGCACAACCTCATGTTGACTTAATTACAATCCTGGTATAAATGCATAATTCAAGATTCTTAAAGGTGCACAAAATGATATATTGTACATATATATATATATATATATATATATTGCCACTACAAAAATTCAAATATTTACTTTATTTTTTTACACTTATTCAATTATTCCACAACTTAATTTTTTCCACATGGCATGCATCATAAAAATAGCACTCCTCAGGGGTGACTCAATTTAATTTATTTCAATATTAAATGCTAATACTTTATTTTAATCACTTTTCTGTATTGAATGAATTATGTCTGTAATTGAAAAATACAAAATTGATAATTTGTTAAAAATGTTAAACATTATTATTATTAAATTAATGTTTTATTATTATTAGTAGTAGTAGTATTGCTGCTGGATGTTAATAATGTAAATGATTTTATTTTAATCATTAATTTTCATTATTAAATGAATTTTAATTGCAAATAATTTTTTTAAACTAAACTTTTTTAATATGTGAAAAAAATTGCTTTGTGCACATCAAATCAACAGGTCACCAGTGACTCGTTATTGTCGACACGAGGTTGAATGACTGAAAAGCTGGGAAACACTTGCTGTAAAGATAAACAAGCTGAAATAAGAGCAGCCCTCTGTCCTAATGTACACACAGTCCCTGCAAATGTATATATTTTCCAAAAAGAGTTGGAAAATATATTCACCATTAAACCTGACAAGCTTGTGTCTTTGTAAGAATGGTGAGATACTGTATGCCTTTGACTCATTCCTAAAGCCTCATTGTCATTCTCTCATAAGGTCATCATAAAGAAACTGAGCACAGTTTTACAGCTAGCTCATGCTTTGTTTTAACAAACTGAGAAATTATGTAAAATGGAATTTATAAATACAGTACTTCACTACCTTGAGCTTATTAATGGGATCGTAGTTTTGCTTTGTGTGTGTAGTCTCTAACTTGGTGTTTTGTGTGAAAAGTTGTTCAGCATGTGTTATTCACTAGTAATGTACATTGATCTGGATTTTTTTTTTTTAATTATTTACTTTTGATAAAACACTTTAACAGAGATATGTTGTGTGATCAAGGAATAGTTCACCCAAAAATTAAGATTTGCTGAAAATGTACTTACTCTCAGATGATCTAAGATGTAGAGGAGTTTGTTTCTTCATCAGAAGAGATTTGGAGAAATGTATCACTTGCTCACCAATGGATCCACTGCAGTGAATGGGTGCCGTCAGAATGAGAGTCCAAACAGCTGATAAAAACATCACAATAATCCACACAATTCCAGTCCATCAATTAACATCTTGTGAAGTGGACAGCTGCGTGTTTGTAAGAAACAAATCCATCATTAGGACGTTTTTAACTTCAAACAGTTGCTTCTATCTAAAATACGAGTTGTCTATTAGTAATATTGCTTTTCTCCAGTGAAAACGTTGTCTCGTCTGAAGCAGGAGAGAAATAAGCACAGATCAAAAGTGAAAAGAGTCCAAATTAGTTCATAAAACATAACATGAAACAAATATGTCATTGGATTTTGATGTGAGAGGAAAACAGAGGATGGACTTTTTCACTGGAAGAAGCATTATTATGGATTATGGATATTTTGTCCAGAAGTGACAGCTCAAAGTTAAAATGCCTTAATGATGGATTTGTTATTAAAAAATATGCAGCTTTTAACTTCACATGATGTTAATTGTGGGACTGGAATCATGTGGATTATTTGTGGATTATTGTGATGTGATTGTGTTAGGACTCTCATTCTGACGGCACCCATTCACTGCAGAGGATCCATTGGTGAGGAAGTGATACAATGTTAAATTTCTCCAAATCTGTTCTGAAACAAACTTATCTACATCTTGGGTTGCCTGTGAATGAATTTTCATTTTTGTGTGAATTATTTCTTTAAACCCTGATGAAGTTGAAGGTGTGTGTAATGCACACACTGATGGTTTATGTGGTCAGTTCCAAATATCTGTGTCTTTTTGGCAGCCGTGGCAATAGTGTGTGTTCCATCAATCAGCGGTTGGTGGTCAGGTTACCGCGTCCTGCTAGGATGGCCCATCATAGAGGCGTACAGTGACATGGAGGGGTACCGGTGCTGCAGCCTATTTGGGTCAGCCATTTATGGCCTGTCTAAAATGTCGACAGCCTTTTTGTTTCAGGATGAAGACATTATATGGGATGATATCCAACACCGAGAGCATCCCTGCTGCCCTGCCATGAGCTGGGCCAATTTCACTACCAAAAAAGCCCACGCTTTAGCACAGTCCTCATCTTGGCTCATGTTTTTGCTTATTGAGTATATTTTAAATTAAGTTTATTTTTCTTAACCTGTTTGTAAATACAGCAGTCAACATTTGAAGTGGATCAAAAAAGTTCATCAAAGTCGTCCTAAGACAAGATCGGGCATTGTTTTGGTTTTAGGACAACTTTTAAGAAAGGTTTTGATCCACTTCAAATGTTGACTACTGTAGTTTGTCCATGTTTAAAGCATAAGTTTGCCTAAACCAAGGAACAAAGTTTTCTATTTACTCAAATAATAGTAGCTACATTTTGTGCCTGGAGCATAATTGTTTTTTTTTCTTTTATAATTAAAGTTACCAGCTGATTTTGGCTGTTATTCTTTGACCTTTCAAAATATTACAATACAAATTTATGGGCTTAAAATACTGTAATGCTAATAATATTTTCATTCGCATGCAAAAATGAAAATGAGAGCTTGTGCAAGCTTTTCATGTCCTAATCCCATTCCTTGATATTTCGTTTAGGGATGATAAGGAAGTTAAAAAATAAATAAATAAATAAATAATATATATATATATATATATATATATATATATATATATATATATATATATATATAATATATATTTAGTTTATTTCATTTTTCAATATATTTTTTAAAACTGTTCAACTGTAAGACTGGCCAGTCTATCATTTAAATATAAATATTAATTTACAGATATTATTTTCTATAAAAAAATTTCCTTTTTAAGAAATATTTTTATTATTCATTTTTTACATATATTTTTTTTTTGTATTTAACAGCCTTTTTTACAGTGTTACTTTATTTATCTCAATATATTATTAATAAATCAGTGTTTTGATGCTGGACAACTTTTCAGACACTACACATCTTTTTGTATTGTCTTGTGTATTAGTATGTTATACTGTGCCAAATGTTTTAAGCAGTGTTGGTTCCAGAAGTATTTCCCATTCATTTTCTCCACAGGGATTAAAAAAAAAGATCAGTAATTGATAAGGAGGACTGTCCTGAAAGCAATGTTTCTGCAGGTCTTTAAGTTTCCTAAAATTCCTTAATTTTCCCTTCCACAAATTAAGGCAGACTTCTCATTTTATGTAATTTTGCTTCTTAAGTAAATGTCTCTTGATTTAAGAATCTTCAAATATTTGCACTGGAAAACAAGACAAAAATACTGATGAAGAACATATGGACCACAAAACCAGTCTTAAGGGTAAATTTTTCGAAATAGAGATGTATACATAATCTGAAAGCTGAATAAATAAGCTTTCCATTGGTGTATGGTTTGTTAGGATAGGACAATATTTGGCCGAGATACAACTGTTTGAAAATCTGGAATCTGAGTGTGCAAAAAAATCTAAATATTGAGAAAATCGCCTCAATATTTAGTTGAGTTCTTAGCAATGCATATTACTAATCAAAAATGAAGTTTTGATATAACATGATCTCTACTTAATATCCTAATGATTTTTGGCATAAAAAAATCAATAATTTTGACCCATACAGTGTATTTTTGGCTATTGCTATAAATATACCCCAGCAACTAAAGACTGGTTTTGTGCTCCAGGGTCACATATAATTTGTGCTCTGCATTTCATTATTGACATATTGTGTTCCATTCAATTTCTTCCTTAAATGTTCTTTACTTAAAAAAAAGTCTTAAAAGTCTTACATTTACTATCATAAAACCTGCAGAAATCCTGTGAAATATTTTACATTATCTGTGAAAATCTTTTTCTCTTTGAATAAAATGGATGGGATTTTTCCTTCTGTTAAAATGTGGGAATAATCTGAGTAGTCTTTCCTTCCACAGTTTTTAATAATAATTCATTCATTTGTTTAATCTATTTCTTGTTTATTTGTATGCTTCTGTGATCTGAGTGCTGTAAAATTTGTGATTTTGGATTTCATTGTCCTAATCTGAACTTAATTATTCTTTTATAATGTATCTTTTAGTCTTATTAAATCATATAGCATATCACTGTACAGAACCGTTGGGTTAGACTCCTATATTGGTTGCTTCCAAGTGCCAAAGACGACACAACTTTACCTCGACCTGTTAGAGTCTCTCAGTGATTTCCCAGAATGCCATGCGGCGTTCTGAGACTCCATCAGCCCAACCCAACCGACCTCACCCACACTAAACCTCGCCCTGTTTCCCCCAATCACGTTTCTCCAGGAATTACGGAGCGCCAGACAGGCACGAGTATCACCACAGGTCCCGTTCTGCAGACCAGCGGTCCGCACTGGAGCGGCCCATGTACAGTCGCTCTCGCTCCACGGAGCGGCCGCCCGATGGCCCCCACATGAGATCATCGATGCCCTCCCTGCCATCAGGACACTCCGCTCCACCCTCCCCTGCCTTATCGAGGTGACCCAGATCAAAGCAGCCGCTCACCCCGCAAAACAGACCTGACTAATCAAACAAAACATCCCTCATGTGCTAACAAAGACTCCCTGCATCCAACCGACCGACCCTTTGATTTGATTTGTTTGTTGTCCTCTCTGCAGCAGTGCTGTTGTATCTGCTCCATCTCATCTCTGTAGATGCACCAGATACAGTTCATTTCTCTTTAATGATTTGTTTTATAGCAAAACACACCAGTTATGCTTTGTATGAGTGGTGTGGAATCTCCATTGGTTGTTATCCCTAAATTGTGATGTTTAACTCATTTGTTTTTCCCCCGTTTGGTTCTTTTTGTCTCGAATCCTAATGTTTTCTTTGTTTTTGGTGATGGCGGAGAAAAATGCACACTTCTCTTGCAGCATCACTGTGGAAGAGTCACCTTCATGTGCCAAAGCATCAAGCATTTTGTCAAATGTAGTAAATGTACATACTACTGAATATTTGCTCT
>JAFVLL020008685.1:0-27055 GCA_021397915.2 Tor tambroides
CACTGGTGGTGGTTGAGGAGAGACCCCCCACATGATTGTAAAGCGCTTTGGGTGTATAGCAATACACAAAGCGCTATATAAATGCTTCATTCATTAAGAAGCAAGGAACAAGAGTAATTTTGGGTCACTGGAATTATTTATAAATTTTACATTTAAAAAAAAACAAACAAAAAAACAAGATGTTAAAAAGCATCCAGTAATGATTATAATGAAACTGTTCATAGAATTTTTCTGACACCAGTTTTAGTGCAGGCACATTTTTGGTTTATTTCCTTATAAGGGTACCAATCGACCTTCACTGTTTTTCTCTTTGTTTGTGTGTTGGATCAGTGGATGATTGCATCACTGATTGCAGTTTTTCATAATGGCTTCTATAAAACAGGTTTTATAACTGACTCGTAAACTTAAAGGAATATTTCCGTTACGATATAGTGCTGAAGGATGGGTGTGTGTCTGTATGAAAGATCTGCCACTCTTAGCTATGCTATGATTAGAAGGAACAACTGTACATGTAATAAATGAAGTCAGATAGGCCTAAATCTGAGGTCAAATGTTTCTGAAGTTTCTAGAAGGCAGCAGATTGAGCTGCAAAAGGTTTATTGCAAGTTGGGAAAGATAACTGCTGAAACGAACAGATTAAGTAATATATTAATCTGTCATTCAATTCCAAATTTGCAAATTCAAGTCTATATAAATTTAAGCTATTCAAAAAAAATGTTTTAAAGTCATGATGAAATGGAAGTAGTGACAGCTCTTTTCTTCTATGTTGTCATGTACGGCCAAATGAAATGGATTATTGAAAATGTAGGGTGGGAAGTCAATCCATTTGTTGTTGAATTGGATTTAGGCAGATCTAAATGCCTGCTTGCAGGCAATTATATGAAAGAGGTGGAATTGTTATAAATTTGAAATACATGATGAATAGTTTACAATAAGATAAATAAGATGCATTTAGAAAATAGGGTGAATTTTCATTTCATGCCGACATTAAGTATAAAGAATATCTGAAATAGTCTTGAAGAATTTATTGACTTGGATGCTTGGATATCCTAGAATGAATAACTAATTTCATAAGTCAATAAGTCATAGTTATAATTCATGTTTTGAAGGACACTTCTTTTTCTTACAGGAATACAGTGAATTTCATGATGGTCAATCAGACATTGCTAAGGCTTTCCTTTTTTTTTTTTTTTTTTTTAAACATGAGTACCAGAGATGTTTTAAGACATGTTTACTCTTTCACTTTATTCTAATAAATAATTTAAAAACAGGGCTACACAGATAGCCGAATCAATAACTTTCTCGTCTGCAATCTCTCTCTTAGCCGTATTGTGTGGCAGTACTGTATTGTGTGTTCCTGTTCTCCCGTTACAGGCTCTTTAGTGTGTTAATCTTAATATCACTCTGTTCCACTAGCTGCTCTCTGTCTTGCTCTCTTTCTTGATTCAGACGTTCAGAGATCAAATCAGAGGGGGCGTTTTCTGATTGACAGCATCACTGCCTGTGTCTGTCACAAGTGTTCCTTCCTTTTTATTGATGGAGCTGTTCTTAGCCTAGAGATGGTTGCGGAAATGTGTATTATTATTATTTTTATGTCCATCCGTTCTGAGTCAGGATGTGGTTCAGTCTGTCCACTCCTCCTCTCGTGGCGTCTTATCCCTTCCTCTCCCTCCCTTTCCCTGTGGAGTGAGAGACAGTAAGGTCACAGATTACAAGAACATTGCTTCATAAATGATTTTTATAGACATTATGCATAAATATAGGACATTTTTGAGAAAACACATGTCCCCAAATGAACTGTTGGTTATAAAAATGTATTTTTTTTGGATTAACTTAATTTAGCCTGAAACAAAAGGCCTTAGTAAATAAATTGATTTGAAAACAGTGAACAGCAGTTCATACAAGCAATGATTTGTGATTCACTATAAGTCATCACATGTGACTCATTGAGTCAGTAGTCTATCGGCCGATATTTGGGATTTTTCAAATATCGGCATCGGCCGATAAGTTTTCTGTTTGGCCGTTTGCTTTCGACGTAGGACTTTTATTTTGACAGCGCTGAGAATGGCAGCACCTGAGCACACAGCGCTCACATTCTCCCTCTTGTTCACTGTCATTGCTCTGTCTAATAAAGAAAGAAGTCTAATAATCCGATAGAACGGTTAAACAAAGGAATTAAAATGTATACAAAAAAGTATTATAATGAATGCTTTCATATTATTAGTAATAGAAAAGCAAACATTATAATACTTTCTCTTGCCGTCAACATTTAGCAAATACGCATTTACATCATTTAAACAAATATTTGAACGTCTAATGAACATGTAATTTCACAAACCTTGCAAACTTAGTCAAATCCAGCTGTGAGATCTTAAGTGTGCATTTGTATCCTGCATGATCGCGTGTGCTCTGCGTGACGGTCGGTCTGTGCGAACTGAATGCTTTAAACTTTAAACTCGTGATTTCAAATTATGCTGCGCTTTATGCATTTGCCCACTGTCATATTCATGTCATTTTCACTGTGTGCTGTATGTAAAATGAGTGTTACCTTGGCTTCATTCGAAAAAATATGATTCCCAATGCACACAAACTTCCCAGAATACTGAGTGCCCTGTTGTTTACAGTGTTTACTTTAAGTATTTATTTATTTGTGAAAAATACTTTGTCATCTGAAGTATACGTATGTGTATTTTACACATTTATTTTTAAATCCATTTTCAAATATTTCTTAAGTATTATTTAAAATAAATAGTTATATTGGCTTTATATCGGCCATCTGCCACCCTGCTTTCCAAGATATCGGCATTGGGTGTCAAAAAACCAGTATCGGTCGACCACTACTTGTGATGTTAATACCAAGTGTAAGGACATCCCGCCCTCCTTCTTGTGCACTCTGGTTTTCTCTGTGTGTGAGCTTTAGGGTTTGTGTTGGGGCAGCTGTGTTTCTGGTGCCCAGTGAAGGATTTTCCTCCTGGGTTTGCCTGTCTGTGTGCCCTCTCTACCCTGCTCCACTTCCTGCTGATAACATCCCCTGCTTTGCGATGACCCACTTTGTCACTCTTTTTCTCATTTATTTATGTCAGCACTCCTGAAATCTGCAGCGTTTGTTTTGCTGTAATCAGAAGTGTAAATGGCATCTTGAGGTATTTTGCCTCCCAGAGACAATTAGTCTTGTTGCATTGATGCATTTTAAAGACTTTTGCCTTTTTGTCTCTTTCTGTAATAGAGAAATAATACTTGGGTAATAGCTCACGATGAGTGTAAAACTCTCTCTCTCACACCCACAGCATTTTCCACTGTTTTTATGGGGTATTTATTGTCTATTAATGAATGTTGTAGATCTACATTTACTAGCTAGACCGAAAACATTCGGCTCCGTTTTAACCCTACAGACAAGCCCAGTTCCCAAATTGTTAAGACCTTAAAACTAAGCCTATTTTAGACCAGGGTTTCCTAAAGTTCTGCTTCTGCTAATTCTTTTAAATTGATATTTTAAAGTCTGAAACATTTAATTGGCTTTGCAGCTGTTTATTTTAATTAGATATGCACATTTTCAGTTATTAAAGAGAACTTATTTTAATTTGGAATACTATTTTACAGTGTTGCTGGTTTTACTGTTTTTATCAACTAAATGCTAAAATACAAAATTTATATCAACTAAAACATCAGCTTGAGACATTAAATAAAATCTTATTGACACCAAACTTTTTACCAGTAGCGTAGTTCATGGGGCTGCTTAAATTTACTCAAGTAATAAATATGTCTCTGAGGGCTTGCTTATTCAAACAACATTTAGACACCTACAGTTGTGCAATCTGTACATCATTAGGCCTGACGAGTGCTGCTAAACACTTAAGTGTTATTCAGTTCACTTTTGACTCATTTCTTTAAAAAAAAAAACATTGCATGCTACGTTTGGAAGTCTTATACAGTTCTTGTTGTAATAAAAGGTGTGAACACAGATGCAGAACTGCAGCCTGTCCGTCTTAAATTCCTAGAGCAGGGTTTGACAGTCTTGGCTTCATTACTCACACCTCAGTTGTTGACAGGTTTCTATCAGCAGACACCTGCCAGATTTACAAAGAATGCCAATCATGGAAAAAATTCATATTAGGGTTTTTGTAGAGAACGGTAGTTAAGATGGACTTTGAAAGAGCAGTCAAAAGAAAGACTCTCTGGCTTTGGCTGGCAAAGTAAATAAAAATGTATCTAGAGCTGCATGACCTGCAGCCACAAATCTGAGCTAAAACAGCTGACCGACTTTAAGGGTCTGTGTGGTAGTGGGTCTGAGAAATGAACTGTACCCTAGGGAACACAGAGTGCACATATGAAATATATGAAATGAACCATGAAATGAGTAACAGGTGTGGTTCTTTCTGTTTCTGGCAGGATGCTGGTGGGTTTGCAGCAGGAAACACATTGTAATTGTATGTGTCTATGCTGGAATTGGCTGTAGAAACACTCAACAGGTCTCTGTTTCATTGGCCTTTGTCAACCAGCAGTATACTGCCGCTCAAGTTTGGGATCAGTAAGATTTTTAATGTGTTTTTTTTAAGGGAGTCTTTTCTGCTCATCAATTTATTCGATCAAAAATACAGAAAAAATAGTAATATTGTGAAATCTTTTTGCAATTTCTAATACTGGTTTCGTATCCAGTCTTCAGTGTTACATGATCCTTCAGAAATCATTCTAATATGCTGATTTATTATGAGTGTTGGAACTGTTGTGCTGCTTCGTATTGTTTTTTGTAACATGATACTTCTTTCTTTGATTCTTTGAATGCAAAGTTTACAAGAGCAGCATTTGTTCAAATTAGAAATCTTTTCTAACAATATAAGTCTTTACTATGACTTTTTATTCATTTAACACATCCCTCCTGAATAAAAGTATTCATTTCTTTAAAAAAAAGAAAGAAAAAAAATGTACTGACCACAAACTTTTGAATAGCATTGTTTATTGTAACAATTTCTTTTTTTAAATAAATGCTGTTCTTTTTAACTTTTTATTAATAAGAGAATCCTAAAAAAAAAATCACAGGTCCCCAAAAAATATGAAGCAGCACAACGGTTTCCAACATTGATTATAATTCAGCATATTAGAATGAGTTCTGAAGGATCATGTGACACTGAAGACTGGAGTAATGTTGCTGAAAATTCAGCTTTGATCACAGAAATAAATTATATTTTAAAGTATATTAAGATAGAAAACTGTTATTTTAAATTTCAATAATATTGTGCTGTCAAAAATAATGTCATAAATAGATTTTCTTTATCAATTAACTTCTGTTAACTAAATTAAATCAACATTTGGTGTGACAATCCTTTGTGTTTAAAGCAGCTTTTGCCCTAGGTGCATAATTTTTCAGGTAGCTTTGCAGGTAGGTCTCTTGAAGCATCTTGGAGACGTTGCCACAGTTCTTCTGGATTTAGTCTGTCTCAGCTTGTTATGTTTCTTCATGTCATTCCAGACAGACTGGATGATGATGATGAGATCAGATCTCTGTGTGGAGCACAGTAATTTTTTTTTTTTTTTTTTTTTTTTTATACCTTATTAAATGTATGTGCTATCTTTTATATCAAATTCTTATGTCAAATGTTTTTTTTTTTTTATTATTAAAAAGGTAAATTCATTTAGAATGAATAATATACATAATGATACATTGATACTTATTATATAATTATACATAGCCTATTATATTTTTAATGACTCTTTGTTGAATGGGAAGAATTAAAAAGGATATAATTTATTTGAAATGGAAATCTTTTGTAACATTTATAAGTGTCTTTACTATCAATTTTGATCAGTTTATGCAGCCTTGCTGAATAAAAGTTCTTTCAAGAAACATTGTGAACCATCCGTGAGGAAACATAAAGCCATTATGAAAAACTTTGATAAGATCACGTGAAAAGAGAATTGCAGTAGAGAATGTCAACTAGCCTAGAGGAAACACACAAGTCCAAGTTGGAATGGAAATATAGAAGAGAGGATAAAGAGAAAGAGTTTCGGTATTTCAGAGCGAGAGATGACTGGAAACAGATTGTCTTCAGTGTGCCATGTCAAACACAGCATGATGCTGTAGGGCATGAGGCTGTGTGTGTGTGTGTGTGTGTGTGTGTTCTAGAAATGTAGAGACACAATGGAGCATCTGTGCATGGTTTCTGTGATGCTCTCTTGCTAATTTCCCAGACACAGTTTAAGTCTAGTCATTGGTTAAAATGCTCTAGTAGTGGTGATTTTCCACAGAAAATCCTTTTTGGGGGGTGCAGACGTTTCTGTTCCTGGGAAACTGATACATATAGTAATCTAGAATAATCCAGACACACAGCAGGAGATCATTCATCCTTCTGTCTGCTCTACCATGTTTGGAACGGGATATATGAGGACAGTGATGTTCTGAAAATGAGACACACACAGCACCCGTGCATAAACACACACCTGTCAGATTGCGGTCAAGCCTCTTACTGCTGGTAATCCAATTCAAGATTGCGAGTCCTGGTTTCTGTGTGTGTTCTCTCTCTCACTCCTGCTCAGATGTCCTGAAACCTTTTTCTTTTTCTCCTTCTATTCTAACAGTCCGTTTATCTTTAAAGCCGTAGGTCTATCTGTGAGTCTTCACTTTTGTGTATTGTGAATGTTGTACTGTAAGGTGTATTTGTGCTTTAGTGTGAGGGATGAATTGAACTCCATTAACCCATACATCTAGTGCACACATCCTTGCCTCTCAAAATCAAAGCAGTGAGTTAGTTGGTTTACTGTTGGGTTAGGCTGTATGTGATATGTGTATCAATTGATTTGCAGCATCAGTTGGACTTTGAGCTCTTTGCTGAGAAAGCTGATCAGCATCTTTCTCTCTTATTTATCATCTGATCTTATTCTCTGTTGGGCCTCGTGTGTTTTAGACTCGATTTCTCTGTAGTTTGTTCACAGCAGAACTCTGAAGCTTTGGTAGCGTTTCTTTTAGATATTGTGCTTGTTTAATGTCATCATTAATGCTGATTGTTTAAATATTTTTTTTTTTCTCTTGTTTTTTTTAGGCAACCGGACAAGCTAGTTGTTGTCTGGACACGCAGGAGCCGAAGGAAATCATCCAAGGTGGGCAATATTACCTTTTTTTTTTTTTTTTTTTTTTTTTTTTTTTTTTTTTTTTTTTTTTTTTTTTTTAAATGCATTTGCAAACAGTGCATTAAGTTTACATGTGTTTACATGTGCAGTAACTAGTGAGTTACTATAGTTGAGCTACATTCTTAATATATAATTTGATGGATTAAATACACATCACAGATCAAATTTTAGAGCAAGCACAAGACAGTTGTAGCCCAATTAGCAATGTATACATGCTAGACGATGTTGAGCTAAAATTACATTATCTAGGTCTGTAAGCCTGACTTGACTTAAAACCAGACTAATATAGTAACAGCAGTCTGACTGAAGTGTTTGTGATATTTTTAGTTGTAGGCCAACTGAAATCAGCTTTTAAATGTGCATTTAAATGCATTTAACGATTGAGCTAATGATGTGAGTTCTGGTGCTGATATTGGCTCAAATTACGCACATTAACTTTAATGAATCATTAAAGCTTTATGTAACAACTTATCACTCCAAATTCACTGCAGAACAATTCTTGTTTTCCAGTACAAATATCTAATTTACTTGTAGCAAAATGACGTAATGATAGTCTTGTTTTATGCTTCCTGCTTTAAACATTTAAAAAGTTCTGCCAGTGAAGTAAGAAAAATGTTTAATTCAAACTGGCAAACAAGACAGAAATACTGAGTTGGAAAATAATTTTACAGGGTTTTTTTATTGTAGCAATGACTAGATTATTGTATATATTTTCTGTTTTATTTTGTATGAGTAAAGCTGTTAGTTTTAATGAATATTTCATGCAACTTTTTCCTGCATTTTTTGTTTGCAGTCTCATAGCTGGCAGCCTGGCATCAAGAATCCCTATAGAGGAGTGGTGGTGTGGCCTGTTCCAGAGAACATAGAGATCACTGTCACACTGTTTAAGGTAAAAACATGCATTTACACACACATAAAAAACAGTCTCTAATCTAGGGGCCAAGTAGGCCTAGATGTTATTGGGGCCAGTTGTAGCAGTTGGCTTTTTCCCAGAAGCTGATTGGTTGGGATCTGCAGGTCTGCTGGTGTCTAGACATCCTGATTCCACTCTAATTTAACTGCCACAGTCCAAATTTTAACCCCCTTCTCAAGTGTGTGTGCAGCAGAAACTGACACGGCAGCAGGAAGTCTGTGCTCAGTATTTTAGTCTTTTTGAGATGCCGGTCAGCAGATTTTTTTACATCTGGCACAAGTGAAGTGAGACCTTACATCCTGAATTGTTAGACCCATGTGCAGCCATAGAGGAAGTACATCTATTAGACAAAGAGCGAGAGAGAAATTTGTAGATCTGAGGTTCCTCCTGTTAACAGCACAGATGTAATTATGAACATGTATGATGAAAGTTCAGAGTTCATCCATCATTTCATCAGCTTTGATGTCCTCAGAGGGGCAAAAGAACTGACTTAAAACCACACACACCCCACACATGCAAGTTACGAGCTAGCGCTGACAGGCTGACCTGGTGTTGAATATCCTCTAACAGTCTCCACATTGTGATTACAAAGGTCACACACACACAGTGCTTGTCCAAACATTTTCCTTATCAGCCCTGTCCTCACCAAACCACACTAACACACACTAGTCAGTGTCATGTACAACTACATCTCCCAGAGTTCATTGCAGTGGGTCAGTTTGGCATTCATGAGTTCATGAATGTTTCATTTGTGTACCGCCAACCCTGCGGTCAGCTGACAGGGACAGTTCTAGAACAACAGAACAGCAGGTCAAGTGAACCTGTATGTATTTGCATCCTCATATGCACATTTACCGTACTAATAAACCTGATTCAACTTTGAAATAGGCTCACAACAGAGATCAGTGTGACTTGGATGAGACGGATCACTTTGTCTGTGACCTATTGCACTGCAATTGGCCATTATAGTACTGATGTAGCCAGATGAAGCTTTGGATGAGTCATTATGGAAACGTCTCTACATCCTTTGAATGTTTTACATTTTATTTCTCCCAAGAAATGCAGATCTTGCTTTTGATTCCTATTGTTGATCAGTAAATGGAGATTGAGCTGATCTGTGGAGTTGCTTTTGCCCAGTATCTCTGCTACAAAAGACACTAAAAACGCTTTATTCTGAGACTTCTTTAATGAGCCTTGTTGCAGTTTATATGACATTAATTCATTTCCACATTCTGTTTTTTCAGGATCCCCACGCAGAGGAGTTTGAAGACAAAGAGTGGACCTTTGTAATTGAAAATGTGAGTGCTTTTATTACACACTTGTGGTTCTGGTGAGTTGTGCTACGTATGTGCAGCCTGACACCTAGTGCTCAAACAGAGTAATCGCACTAATGTTACAGTTTCTGAGTGCCAGGATGAAGAATGACTGATTTGAGGCAGAATATGTTTGCGTCACTTAGTGCCTGTTGTTCACTCTTAGTTGATCATGTGGTTTGACAAGTGATTATGTAGTTTGGCTGAACTGCAATGCTCAGTATTTGGATTAATTTGTTTCGTGTCTTAGTTTAAAAGCAGGTTATTTGTCTGGCTGTTTTTTTCAGAACCCGATCAAGCTGTTATTTCAGCAATACACACAATTTTAATGCAAATACAACTAATTCGCCCTGCCTTCTAGAAGATTGCCAGCTTTTCGCTCTTGTATTGCATTGATTGTTGCAAGTGTTTGTCTTGATTGTGATTTGTGTCTTGGATTCTTTTAAACATCCCTCTGGTGGTTCACAAGACTGCTGTTGTAGATCTTTGCAGTGCGATTGGCTAGCTGGAGGACCGGATTGTCAATAAACATGGCAGAGCTTGGCGTCTGGTTGGCTAATTATCTTGTGGCTGGTTGGACCACACTTTCATGACAGGAAAAATAAAAAATAAGACTTTCAGGGCCTCGACGACTGCTTTTGACTGCTCTTTTATACTGAAGGAGAAGATACTTTGCAGTGATTGGAATCTCTCTGCATGTATTTTATATCCTCAAAGACACAGGACTCTGAAGGAAAAAACACAATTTGAGATTTAACTCAGCTATAATAAATGCTGAGAGAGAATCTGGGGGACACATGCTGAGCAAAACACGTCAATTAGGGATGTTATCTTTGTATGATATCGCTGCTTTCTCTCTCTTTTAGCAGGCCTCTGATTAGAGATCAGTAAACATCACAAGCTTTTCAGTGGTCTTGTCTGAGCTGTGTTTTGTGGTTTCCTTTGCCGCTGAAGACTAGCAGAAGCTAAAAATACAAGTTTTTGCTCCAGTTTCATTACACCTTTATTTCAATTACCCACTTTCACATATTCAGAATGGCATATTAGTTAATTACACTACCATTCAAAAGGTTTGTGTGAGGGAGAGGGAACACTTTTATTCAGCAGAGATGCATTCAATTGATCAAAAGTGACAGTAAACTTCATTTCATTACATCTCTCTCTCTCTCTCTCTCTCTCTCTCTCTCTCTCTCTCTCTCTCTCTCTCTCTCTCTCTCTCTCTCTCTCTCTCTCTCTCTCTCTCTCTCTCAAACCCAGACACACACACTAACTTGCATTTTTGCAGTTTAAAAAAAAAAATTCAGTTGATACATGTTTGCCATATTTATTAATATCAGTCCTTTTACTCTGACATTTTAATTGATGATAATAGTACAAAATGACAGAAAAATGATAGAAAATGTCAGACTGTCACAGACTAAACGGTAAACCACATTTCAAACATTTTGAAAAATGTTTGAACAATTAATGGACAGTTACTCATATTTCTGTTCCAAACCTCTGTATTTCTTTCTTCTGCGGAATACAAAAGATATTTTGAAGAAAGTTGGTAACCAACAAGTTTTGACTTTACTGAGACATTTTTCAAAATATCATCTTTTTTGTTCCACAGAAGAAAGTCATACATTTGTGAGGAATAAATGACACAATTTTCATTTTGAGGTAAACCATTTTTCACGCGCACGAAAGATTTATTAGCAAAAATACAGAATCATATTTTCATCTGTAGCATGTTTGAAGTAAAATTGTGCAATTATCATGGCGCATCATTTTTTTTCTTTTCTTCTTGAGCTTTGACAATCGAAAAAATACATATTTTTGCTCCACACACTGGTTCATTCTGCCCTGTGCTCCTGCCTGCTGTGAGAAACTAAGGAAAACAGAAGAAAGAATGAGAGAGGGATAGAAAGAGAGGAGTATAAAGGCGGGAGAGGAGAAGAGAGCATTCCAAGAGAGACCGACATCAAAGCTCCTTGAGCTGCCCTATTTGGCACCACATTTCTCTGTGTATTTGCGTGTGTATTTGAGAGAGAATAGTGGCAGCATTTCCAGACATTTCAGTCTTTATTCCTCATATCAGTCCTGTGTTCTGTTTAACTCTGGGTTTAAACCTGCAGAGTTGTGTCTGTAGTTTGTTTCTGTAGTTTTGCATTAGTGGAAATTGTTGTTTTCCTTTTTTTTTTTTTTCCTTTTTTTTCCCAACTGGAGTCATGCTACTTACCAAAATTGCAGACTGTCAACAATGTAGTCTCTGGACTTATCTGTGAAGATTCCTATAAGGTGCATAATGGAAAATGGATAATGGAAAAGCAGAGTTGTACAAGGAATATTCCAAAATTCTGTCATTTACTCTGTGAACTGTTGCTGTATGGAAAAGTGTTGAGTCCTCAAATTTTCATTTTGGAGTAGAAAAATAATGTCAGAACTGTTATTTTTGGATGAACTATTTCTTGCTCATTTCCTCCAGCCACTAGAGGGCAGCATGTGATTGACTACAAATAGGTTATGTTCACAAGTCCTGGATTAGATACCAGGAATAAGAGGAAAGATGAAACGATGTGAAGTAAATGTATACATTTCACGATAAAATAAGACACATTTGTCAAAGCAAAATGATTCACTTCCTGTTGTTCAAACATTGATTGATCTTGCTTCTGCTCTATCGTTCCATCATTCCTTTTTTATTCTTTTCTTTTGCTTTCTCTTTCTCTCTCTCTCTCTCTCCCTCTTTTTCTGATGATCTGCTGCCTTTTGTGGACTTCGTCCAAAACATTTAAAGTCATTTCCACATCAGTTCTCCTCTGCCCAGGGGTCCTCGCCACGGCTTCGTCTGCGTCAGGAGCACATTACGTGGGCTACTGGTCCTCGCGCTGCCCCTGGTCCTGCGCTTCTCTGGAGACCACACAGAATAATTCAGCCACCCAGCCAGGCATGCTGAGCAAAGCTGGTGTGGAGAATGAAATAGAAAAGTTTGTGTGTGTCTCTCTAGGGATTAATCTGAACTGAATGTAACTGGCTCTCAACTTTTATTGCTGCTTTGCTTTGTGTAATTTTGTCAGATCGGAGCCTCAGACGCAAATGGATTTCACTTTAAATGGGATATTAACCTGTGCGCTCTTATAGAGGATTTATTTTATTTTTAGTGAATGTGTCCCCATTTAGTGTGCTCAAGATGGTCTGCAGTTTAAGTTTGAGTTGAATTTTCATTTTGGTCAAATCCAGGGATGCACCAACATTCAATTTCATGTTGTGGCTGCTAACTAATAAATAGTCGATTTAAAAAAAAAAAAAATTGTTTGCATAAATTAAGAATAAATTGCTTAAACTAAAACAAGTTGTTTGAAATTCTACAAGTAAATTACAACATTACAATGTACATAATAAACATGTATATTTTGAGTTTTGCTAAAGATTACATGTAACATTTTCATTAGATTGTTAGTGCTTTTAAATATTAATTTCAATGTAGTGTTGTTGAATGAGGCAATCTAAATGTAAAAATAGGGATGCGAACGTTTTTGTAAATGTTAAATGGTCCTATTAATTTTTTTCCCTCCGAATTTTTTGGTGGAAAAATGGAAAATGTCATTTATGATGGTCTTAGGAAGTGTTTTCAATGCATTCCAGTAAAAACACATTTAGATTATTGTGTCTTCAACTAACAATAGCAAGTTTGCTAATCAACCTCAAGATTTTAACAGTTTTCCAGGATTAAGTGGCCATCACTCAATTCCAACATTCTTCTGGACCTTTAAAGAAAGTCTGCTGGTTTCTTGTTGATGCGGAGTAAAACAAACTTTATGCAGTATGAACAACCAACAGCGACACTGAGAGCATTAGGTACAGATATTGATCTACCATTCACGGAATGTATGTATACAGAATACTTTGTGTGTGTGTATATACCATGCTCAAAGTGCTCTAGAACAGTGGTTTTCAAACTTGTTCCTGGGGACCCACAGCTCTGCACATTTTGCATGTCTCCCTAATTTACACACCTGATTCAGATCATCAGCTCATTAGGAAAGAGCTCCATGAACTCAAATGAGTGTGTCAGATAAGGGAGACATGCAAAATGTGCAGAGCAGTGGGTCCCGAGGAACAGGATTGAAAATCACTGCTCTAGAAGTTTAAAGGGGATAAGCAAGTTTTATTTTCAGTGTTTTTTTTAAGTGTATTTTCTTATGTATTTTCAGTGTTTTGTATTTTATACATATAATTTTCAAAAGTTTGGGGTCAGTAAGGTTTAATGTTTTTGAAAGGAGTCTCACAAAGACTGAATTTATTTGATCAAATGTACTGTAAGAGTAATGTTGTTAAATATTACATTTTCAAATATTTGTTTTGCTATTTTAATATATTTTAAAAGCTAATGTGAATTTTTATCAGCTATTACTGCAGTCTTCAGTGTCACATGATCTTTCAGAAATCATTCTAATATGCTGATTTGGTGCTCAAGAAACTTTTCTCATTAATATCAGTGTTTAAAAAAACCTTCTGTAACATTATAAGTGTCTTTACTGTCAGTTTTGATCAATTTAATGCATCCTTGCTGCATAAAAGGATTTATTTAAAAAAAAAAAAAAAAAAAAAAAAAAAATCGTACTAACCCCAAACTGAACTGTAGTGTGTATATCAAACTGAGTTTCCCCCCCTTTTTGTACTAAAATTACGCTATGCACTATTTTTATGGCTGTAAATGTTTTCAATTCACTCAGCATCGGCAGCTGAGAGTTCATTTCGGAGTCTGTATGTGTGTGTTTGCCTGTCAGATTAACAGGATTCTTAACAGGGTTGGAGATCAGATGCAAGGCAAGGTCACAGTCGACTCTAAGCCCACCTCACACATGTACACAAAGATATCCAAAACAGAAACACACTATGTTTTGCCCCTCTACTGTCAGATGGAAGCAGGAATAAACATGCACACGTGTGTGTTAATCTGTTTCTCAGTTCTGAGGTCACACTGCTGCACACAGACTCTCTCAGGACACTCTGTGTGTGTGTGTGTGTGTGTGTGTCTGCTGCATTTCTGTACTGCTTTGTTATTATTTGGGCTTAGAGCTGTAACATAAGATGAGCGCACACACACTTTTCTTCAGTGTTTGTGTTTGTATGTCACTGGTCCTTCATTCTTTTGTCCACAGTCTTTTCTTTCTTTTTTTTTTTTTTTTTTTTTAAGACTGTTGTCCATCCATTCTCACCTGCCTACCTTCACATTTCTTTTTATCTCCCTTCATTCTGCGTGTGTCCCTCCCTCTCTGTCTCTTTCCCCGCATCTCTGCCGTATTTATTTTTCTCTTTCTTCTTAAGATGGTGCCTGCTGATGGAGACAGATCTTAGTGGCTCTGAAAAATATTCCTCAAAGCCAAATATTTATCCACAAGCTTGACCTAGGTGTTCCCCCTCTCTCTTTCTCCAGATTGTTATCTCAGATTGCACTTACAATACCATCCTCAGTTATATATTAACCACGTAGTTATAGTCAGATACCAGTCAGATCATTAGTATCGTTAGATTCAATGATATCAGCACTGTAAACATGATGCTAATGTGGTCTAAAACGTCTGATCTCTCTTTGCATACTTTCTCAAACGTAATCCGCTCTTTTAGGGTTAAAGCACTGGAGTGTATTGAACATCTGCGAGTGACTCATGGCCGTTGAATGTTTCGGTCGATGCAGATGAAAAAAGTGTGATTTTTAAAGCATTTTAATCCCTGTGTTTTTTTTTTTGGATTTCAGCTACCATTACTTCGTCTGTCTGTTTTTGGTTTGTTTTGTTTTGCTTTGCTAGTTTCAGTTTGTGAAAAACGGATGCCTAGCATGATAAAGCGCATTAGAGCTGTGGAACAATCGCACTGTCGTTCGCCTTCAGAAACACTTACAGGAAATGCAAACACACAACGTTCATCCAGTATCTTGTATGGACATCTGAAAACCGAAAAATGGGATTAGTAAAATAAAAAAACAGGAGAGAGAAGTAGGCCTGTCACGAGAACAACTTTTTGTTGTGCAATATATTGCCCCAGAAATAATTGCAATAAGCGATTTTAATTGTCATTAAGACCATTTTATGCCACTTTATATATAATCATAATATAACAGCATAATAATGCAAGAAGGCCTACACACTTTCAAATGACAACAAACTTTTAAATCTTAATATTTAGATCATGGAAATTAAGTATCAAAATATTATATACCTTAAAAAGCTTGAATAAATAGTAAAAAAAAGAAAACATTTTCTAACAAAAAGTGCAAAGTAACGAGTAGAAAAAAGAAAAAGGCACAAAGAACTTGTATGGAGATTTTTCCATCTACAGATTTTTCCCTGACCTTCTTTTCTCTGTAAATTAAGGGTGCACACTATTGCTGAAAAACACAATCACTACTTAGCAGTCAGATGTCTGTATGCACAAAGGCACAGATCCCTAAACAAGGCCATATCTGCAGATGAAACACTTGTTGTTTTTTTTTTTTTTTTTTTTTTATTTGAACTAGCTTCTCATGACTGCACAACGTTATGTACGAGAAGCTGCAAAAGACACAGGCGCAAGTGGAATGCAAAAAGCATGGTGATTTAATTTTTATGTAAATATAATTAAAAAAACTTTTGAACATGCGAGAAAAGAAAGGAGGGATGACGTCTGTTTAATTAACTGTTTGAGCATAATTTGATTCAGGCAGGTACTCTGTAAAGTATCTTCTGTTACTTAAACTCTTTTAAAACCATAGACTCTGTGTGATGGATTAAACCTATTATGTCAGTCTTAAACGGCTTAAAACTCAGATACGACCCTCAAAGCCTGTGGGACGGCACTGCTATAGAACCTGCTTTATGACAGCATGACAGAAGCTCTTACAGCAGCTCTGATCCTGAGATTCCTTCAGACTCTGAGCGCTCGCAGATTGATTATTAAAGAGTCTGAATGCTATGTGTTGAACAAAACCAAAGTCGCTTTTGGTCAATTCACTCGGCAATGCATATTGTGATTTTTTTTTTTTTTTTTTTTTCTCCTCCCATCCATTTTTCATCTCCTAACCTTACAGTGAGCTTAGCAGGTCATGATAAACCTGTTGTAGAATTTAACTGTCACTGACTTTAGTGTTGTGGCAATTGGCCCTCTGGCACTAACACACACATCTATAATTCCCCTTATCGGCTCTAAAATAGTGTTATCCAGTGGTTAGTTCATGGACTAAAGTCTGCAAGTGCTGCACCTAAAATAACTGATGATGGATTTCTTCTGTCAAACAGGGTAACTGTCCGCTGTCTCAGAAGGCACACACACTCAGCGTTTTTCCACCCAGTACTGATAACTGTCTGCTTTATACCAGTGATGGACTCACTGAACATTAATTTAAGTTAGTGCTGTCGATATAATTACAGCTGTGTGTGTGTGTGTGTGTGTGTGTGGTCATGTGAGGTGGAAACTGATGAGCTGGCACCTTTAAAAATGGCATGTTGGGTGTTAATCCAATAAATCTGTCTCTCTGGTGTGTGTGTGTGCTTACCTGCCTCTCTGATGTACATTGTGTTTGTGCTGGAATGCTGCAGTGTTAGAGGTGTTTACAGAGCAGTATTATTTTTGGCCCACAGTTGATAACTGAGAGGATGGAAGAGGGATGGACAAAGCAAAATGTGGCCATTTGATTTGTATTTTTACTTTTTATTTTTACTCATTACTTTTATTATCATTTTTTGTCACACTTGATTTTAAGGCCCAGTTCTCACTATTAACTAACTATTAAAGGGATAGTTCACCCAAAAACGAAAATTCTGTCATTAATTACTTACCATTATGTTGTTCCAAATCCTTAAGAAATTCTTTCATCTTTGAAACACAAATTAAGATATTTTTGACAAATTAAATAAAATAAATATTTAAAAATAAATAGGTAAACATATATAGCTGTAACGAGGCGACCGAGACGTGAGACGTGTGGATCCAAGTGCATGCTTTTTATTAAAAGACGTAGTCACAAACAAGCAAGGTCAAAAACACTGGCAAACTGGTATGGCATGGGCAAGACACAAGAGTAGTCCTTAGAACAAGCGTGGGTCGGTGATCGGCAAACAATATCCAAGTGGGCAAGGCAGAGAGATAATCCAGGTACACGTGCAGAAATCCGAGAGAGGTGCAAACAGGGTCCAATGGCGAGACAAGGGTTAATCCACGATACGAGGGTAGGAAACAGGAAACGAGACTATAAACAGAACAAACTAAACTTAGACTAGAGAACACAGAATGGCTCGGTAAGGCAGCTAACACTTGGAGAGTGCTAAACGCAGAACCAGACTCAGAGCAACACATAAACACAGAATGGCTTGGTACAGTAGCTAACACTAGGAGAGTGCTAAACGCTAGACAATACTCAGCAGTGAGGAAGAGGAAGTCCATAGTTTAAGTAGGGTATGTAATCAGTGCAATCAGCTGTGTGATCAGAGCAATGTGAGATAGTCCTCAGGTGTGAGCGTGATCAGTGTAATCAGCTGTGTGTGTGACGTCAGTGCAATGGATGATGGGAATTGTAGTCCGTGGTAATATAGAACAGTTAGTGTGGTGCAAGAGTCAATGTGGTGAGCAAGTGACCTCTGGTGGTGAGTGGACGTACGAACACGAACCGGATTCGTGACAATCGCTTAGTATGAAAACCACTGGCTAGGCTCCAACTAGCGATGCTCATAATGATGTTTAACCGTTAACCGACAGTAAGAACTTTAACCGATTAATACTATCAGTTAAACGGTTTAAAAAGATCTACAAGCATTTTTTTTTGTTTGCTGCATGGTGAAAGAAAACATAATGCTATATAAGTTATTTGTTTACTCACGGGCACATGCCTAGGCTATACACAGACATATTTCGCTGAGCAAGCACCTGCTTCACCTTCACTTAGTTAACTGATGTAGTATACGCAACACAATGGCAAGTGGCAATATTGGATAAATGGTTATCAGAGAGTGAATCCATGAGTGAATGTATTCAAATTCTGAAAGTGCGCTCCCCTTATAATCACTGGAAAACTGTCACTCATCTTAGGCTACCATTGTTCATAGCGATCTCACAAAGTTAATAAAAAGTAATAAAAGAACCTTTACACTGTGCAGTTAATCTCTTATTTACACTTTCTTTGTACACAACAATTATTTAAACCAGTAATATTAGCCAGTAATGTTAATAGGGATAATCCGCGGAAGGATACACAATGAATGAACAAGCAATAAGCTGTCAGACAGTCAGTAACTTTATGTGTGCGTGATCATGATTGTGTGAGATTTAAATGAGAGCGCGCAGCTCTGAAAGCATCAGTGCTGCGCGCTCTCATTTAAATCTCACACAATCATATTTATAGCTAATTTATAAGCAGCCGCCTTTGTAAATGATGTTAATATGACTTGAAACTCACCTTGAATTCTTTGAAAAGATCGAGGTGCCTGACTTTTAGGTACTTCGTCAAATTTGAGGTGTTACCTCCCTTTTTTTGAAATGCATGAAGGCATCGTTTGCATACTGGCTCAAGAGCAACAATAATAACATCATCGTCATCAGCCTCCAATGTGGAATACTTCCATATTTGACTCTTAGCACTTTTCTTGTCAGCGAGTCAGGGAGGAGATTAACTCATTGCCATCTTCTACGTTACATGTAGTTCTTCTGTGTGCTTGTAGGCATTTTTTTTTCTTCTTCTTTACCCTTCGAGGACCATCTAAAACACTTCCAAGCGTATCCTCTTTCCTGCCCCCGTCAGTTCCGGAAGAATTGCAGCCTCGCTAGTTGCAAATTTCGGTACCATCGGTACTTGCACTACTGAAAAAAAACAAACAAGAACCGGCAGGATTTTAAAATGTAAATTCCGACTTGGTACCGTACTATTGGTTCTCGTGACATCCCTTGTGTGGTGTCATGATTGTGATCTTGCAGTTGGGTAGGTGGGAGTTTGGGCGGGACTTTGTTACCGAGGCTCCACCTCACAATCACTATTGCGCAGACTCTGGCTCCAAATGACACAAGATGACAGCGGCCATACTAAGATGCTTTTGCTTCACTTTTCTGTAGTGGACGTAAGCGGAGACGCGTCGTCCATATATATATATATTTTTTTTACAGTCTAACGCGTACATCTGAAAAAGCAATACACGCCGAACATCTTCCCTTGTAATGACGTGTAATGTGGTGTGCTTCTAAACCTGTTGTCCAGCAAAAGAGAACATTATAACTAGGGTTGGTATCATTTGAATTTTATCGATTCCGATTCTGCTTATCGATTTCTGGTTTAGATTCCAATAAGATATAAAAATATAAAATAAGTTGAACATTTAGATGTCAAACATTTATTGTCTTTTTACAAAACATTCTGTTGTAGCTGAATAACATGAGCAAAAATCAGCAGCCTACAGAACACTTAGGCCTACAAGAGGAACTTTTGTCGATGCTTTTAACAAAAAAATACCACAGCAAAAAAAACTAGAATATAAATTTCAAATATTAAAGTGTTAAAGACAAGTAATCAGTCAGTAATAAAATAGGAACAAACAAATCAATTAGCGATAGCATAAATAAATACAACTGAACCAAATTTCAGGTACAGAAAAAATAATTACAGTTTAAAAACACTGCATGGTTTTCTTTTCATAAATAAAATATAGATTATTAACTGAAGTTATTAAAGATATTTAGTCAAGATGAGTGAATGATTTTCTTTTCTTTGATTGACATTGACAAGCAGCGCGTTTATTAGGCTGCTGTCTCTTTAACACAGAACGCACGCAGATCTAAATATACTGTACACGTGCGTTTTGTTTCTCATCTGTTTACGTTCACTTAAGACAAAAAAACGGCTGTGTTTATGATGATATGCTGACATAGTTTTCTGCATACTGGTTGATAAACATGAAAGAAGTCAGTTCCGGCCCGGAACAACTTTTTCTGCAGTGGAAATGCACAGAACGGTTGGAGAACAGACCGCTGTTCTCTGTGCTCCCGCTTGCACTGCAAACACTGTCGTGCTGCATGCAAACAGGGTGCAAGTTCTTTCCTTTACTACACTTAAATCGTTTTAAATCACATTAAAATGTGAATGCAGGAATCGTTAAGCAGAATCGAAATGCATGCGTCTTATCGAATACCTGGTTCTTGGAACTATGGAACCGGTTTTCGATACCCAACCCTAATTATAGCATACTCCACAACATCAGACAACTGTTAGAAATAACTTCCGTCCTGATCTGATGTAGCTACTTATCACAAAATGATGCAGATATTATATGCACAATGCAATAAAGGCTGTGTCAATTAGCAATGCAATAAAGGCTGTGTCAGTTAGCAATGGATTATAAATATACTTAATTAAAATACCAGAGGTGGTTTTAAGAACACATAAACATTGTTGCAGTACAGTGTTTATTGTTTTAATGTTTTCTTTGAATGTCATCATTCAAAGCATTTCTGTCTTCTTTTATTTAATTACAGCTATAGCTGGAAGCTTTAGTCCATATTAGGGATTTCCTGGAGCGTCGTGAGCTCTGCCTCTGTTGCTTCTGTAACGCATAAGTGGATTTTCTGCACGAGGGCACCCTCAGGCGTCCAGTATGAATGAAACAGACATTACATGTGTTTATAACACTAAATAATGGCCAATCCATAAAAATAACACTTCTCTCAAAAGAAATTTGAAGTAGACACATGACAATCTATGTTTTTATACAATATACAGAAATGTACTGGAGTTTTTTTCTTTAAAATAGTAATTAAAAATAGCAAAAAAAGGAACTAAATTGTAAACTCTGGTTTAAAAAAACTGAGGTATTTATTGAACCATGGACTAACTGTATTGTTGCATCCATGCTGTTTATTCCTGTTTACTGTATAACAGGAATATCAGTCACATCCACCCAATCCCCCCTCTCTCTGGTCACAATGATGGTACGCAAAAATTTTTTCCAAGGTTGGAAGGTCTGGGCTTGCGATTACTTATTTTGAGATAACAACATCCATATTATGTTTTTTCACATTGTGCTTAGCTACGGGTTATCATCATTTAAATCCCTGCTTGTAACCCCAGGTAGAGGAGCATAGCACACTCGTAAATTAGAGCTCTAGACTCATTCTTCCCACTGCTCGCTCTTTTGTGACTAACTTTCTCGGTTGGTCGCACCAGGACATAATTTGGTCACTATTTATTTATTGCTACAACATGGGATTAATCAATGCATGCTGATGAACTTTTAGCATAGTTTCTAGTTATATGGTAACAAAAGTGGTTAACATTCAATCCATTCTTTTTCATTTGTGATTTGAATTTTGTAAACGGGAGTTCTTCTTTTGCTGTAAGCCGGGCTTTAGATATTTTCGCTTTCGAATTCGCGATCTTGTCACGTATTACAGGAAAAGATGATTGTCTGTTTTGTTTACATCTATACACCTTTCACTTTTTTAAGACTAAAACAAAAGATGAATTTGTTATTCTTAATTAAAAAGCACAATAACAATAAAACAGGCTATAATGACAAACTAGCTTACATAACTGTTATTATCAAAAACGAATATTATTATATTTGTGTATTGCTGTACGCTGTATTATATACCGACTAATCAACTGCAGAACGTTTAGCAAACACTGAGGAATCAAATAACAAAAAAACAAAAAAAAGCCTCCATAGTGTAAGGTGAGGTAAACTTTTCAAAATGAAAACAAAAAGAAAAGTAAAACTGGCTGTCTGACAGTGCTTCCATGTTTTGTTTTTTTTTTCCACAAGAAAACCAGCATGTTCACCTTCTCTGGTTTAAGAAGCTGTCTTTTACTTTACTTTAGCTTGAAAACCAAATGTGTCCGCCATTGTTTCCTCAATTTTCGCAGCATTTTTGCAGCGCACACCTTCGTGCTTATGCTGACGTGGCGAGTATAAACCTTGCTCTACACCTGAAGCGCTTGCACAAAAAGTGCCGCTCTTCACGTGATCAGCAAAATCTGACTCCTGCTACGATATGCCGCGGCTCTGCAACGCATGCTGTATGGAGCAGTGCAGACCATGCCCTCGCACAAGTCCGACCAGGTCAAATTTGAACTCACACATTCTCAAAACATTGTTGCAAATGCAACTATTTTGGTCACAGTCTAGAGCCCTGGGTTGAGTCCTTCTGATCAAGGCTCAGCCTGTGGACTGTCTGGAGCAGGTTTAGCAATGCTTTTGCATTGTTAACCCCATATTGTGATGCCAAATTTGTGCAGTGTGAAACAATCATGTGCATTATATTCATGTGCTTTGTACAGTCACAGAAACACCACACGTTGTGTTTCTCCTTTTGGGTCTCCTGTGATGTTTATCTCTTGTCCCTTCCCATTTTTGCCTACACTTATATGATTATCTGAGGAAAAATGTAACCTTGTTAATCAGTGAAAAGAGATGCATTTTCTGGAACACTGCCTATTGTGTCTGCCAGTGCCAGATTCAGAATATATGATATTGTCCCTGCATGTTAGCTTCACCATCTGTGGAGCTTGCCCACACAAGTGCAAATGTCAGTACCGAGCTTGTGTAATGTCTGTTTGAGCATCTCTAAAATATTTTCTTGTTGATGCTTCACAGTCTACCCCAACAACCAGTCGCTCACTTATGGCATCTGTAACATTTCAAAATTGCTGCACATTGGTCTTCTGAGGTGATATCTTGGGTGGTATCTATTTGGACTGAAAACATGCCTGCCTATTTAACTTCATCTGCAAATTGTGTTGTTTATTATTTAGCTGATTACATCAACAACTTTAAAGATGATGTCTTTTAAAAGATCTTTTGCTTTGTTCAAGTACCTGGATACCAATTCAGTACAGAGCAGGATACAACTTGTTTTTGGATACAACTGAGCTGACTGATGCACCATAATTGTGATTTTAAGAATACTCTAGACTGAGTCTAGTTAAACTAATTCAGTAGTCCAAGTATTATCAACAGGCCATCATTTTTGTGATCATAATTTACGTGATGGATTATAAGACAATAGAAGTTTGCAAAAGTACTGAGGAACAAGGCTGTTCAAAGCTTTTAATTAGTTTTGATGCTATAAATGTCTAAAAGTTTTGACGTGTTACTTTGTGCCATTAAACTGGGGTAAACTTGTATTTGTCTTTATTCACACTAGACCTGATGGTGCTGAAGGAGGAGAGTCAAGAACTGAATGAAAAAAAAGACAAAGATCAGCATGAAGAATATTGTGACTTCAAAACTGAAGAAAAATCTTTTTGTTGCTCACAGACTGAAAAGACTTCGTCAAAAAAAAGAGCTCGAAAGAAAGCAAGCGGAAGTAATTTCACCTGTTTTCACTGTGGAAAGAGATTTGATCAGCAAGAAAACCTTAAAGTCCACATGAGAATTCACACCGGAGAGAAGCCTTACACCTGCCAACATTGCGGAAAAAAGTTTTATCAACAAGGAAACCTTAAAGTCCACATAAGAATTCACACTGGAGAGAAGCCCTACACCTGCCAGCAGTGTGGAAAATGTTTCAACAAGAAAGGGAACCTTAAAGTCCACATGAGAATTCACAAGGGAGAGAACCCTTTCACCTGCCAGCAGTGTGGAGTAAGTTTCACTCAAAAAGGAAGCCTTAAAATCCACATAAGAATTCACTCAGGAGAGAGCCCTTTCGCATGCCAAGAGTGTGGAAAAAGTTTTATTCGAAAAGGAAGCCTTAGAAGCCACATAAGAATTCACAACGGAGAGAAGCCTTACCCCTGCCTACAATGTGGAAGGAGATTTAAACATAAACCAACCCTTAATGCCCACATGAGAACTCACACTGGAGAGAAGCCGTTTGTATGTGCTCAGTGTGGAAAGAGTTTCCGATATCATTTAAGCCTTAATAACCATATGAGGACTCACTCCAGTGAGACCTGTTTTAGATGTCTGCAGTGTGGAGAGAGTTTCACTGACCGGAAACTCCTCAAGAATCACGTAATAACTCACACTGGAGAGAAACCTTACATGTGCCAGCACTGTGACAAAACTTTCAAAAACAAAACATCTCTTGATAGCCACATGAGAGTTCACACTGGAGAGAAGCCTTTCACCTGCCCTCAGTGTGGAAAGAGTTTCACACTTAAAGGAAACCTTAACATTCACATTAGGATTCACACTGGAGAGAAGCCTTTCACATGTCTCCAGTGTGAGAAGAGTTTCATGTATAAAAGAGACCTGAAGCGTCATTTGCAAACTCATTCTGAAATGAACTTAGTGTTATAGTTTTTTTTTCAGTGTGGTAAAAGGTTTGCTTTCAAAATCAATTTCAAAATCATTTGTGTTTAGGAGGAAATTTTCAAAACCATTTATTTTTGATCAGTGCAATAAAAAAAATATTTTGCCATCACACCTGAAAAGTCCTGCAGATGTGAGATTTTTTTGCGTGTTCTTTATTGAACTCCTGTGGAAAGAGTTTCAAAGTCCCCCTGTAGTCAATAATTGTATCTTTCAAAACTTATTTTTGAACATTAAAATAACATATTTAAAAGTTTTTTTTTTTCTCTGAAAATATTTCCTTCATGCTTTAAAATAGCTTGAATGTAACTCTATGGTAGGGAGGGCCACTGTCCTGCAGCGTTTAGCTCCAACACACCTGCCAGGAAGTGTCCCATGTGCCTAGTAAGACCTTGTTTAGCTGGTTCAGGTGTGTTTAATTGGAGTTGGTACTAAATTCTGCAGGACACCGGCCATACAGGAGCAGGATTGGACACCCCTGCTTTACACCCTTGTTTCATTTAGTATACATGGATACATGAATATGCAAATTAGTCCCTGCCTCCACTCAGTCACACCAGCTCTGTCTACCTGATCCAGTCGTTCAACTGTAGTAAATGCTATACAATGGCAAGTGGAAATATTGGTGTAATTCGGCCATAAATTTCAGTAGGAATTCAGAGGAAGAGCGAATTATACAGGCTTGTCTACAAGTAGATGTGTCAGAATGGTAAAGCATTTTATGTATTACTCTCTTCAGCGTTTTGGGGTGACCCCAAATAGTCTCAGGTTAGATGCTTCAATAGGAGGAGCCTGATTCAACTACCAATCTCACAGTCGAATATTCGCAGAGGTGTTATGATCATGCCATTTTGGCTGTGTGAGGGTGTTCAATGTCTGATTTCACATAGAACTACTGGTTTTCTCCCAATAAGCTAATATACAGCCTATTAAGATAATGTTGTAAATAAGAATCTGAAAAGAAAGCTTTTAATAAATATTTTTAATGTGCGTGAATAAATCCAACCACCCCTATGGATTTAAGTTTCACTTTCCAGAATCCGTGACCAGAGGAGCATCTTGGCGGCAAGAATTTAAATCTTTAACAAGACAGAGTGAAAGACAGGATTTTTTTCAATCAGGTAGTGTATAAGTGATATTTCAGCCGGTTTATATATCGTGTATATATTAGGCTATTTATCTCGTATAAGATGCATTTGGTTGAGTTACGCTGCAGTAAAGCACTTCATTGTAGTACTACAGTGATTAGCCTATCTCTTCAGTGCGAGCAGGACAAACAACAATGCAGAATATTAATAACTATGATGGGGACTGTCATATGCATAACATTTTAATGAGAACACTATTATAATAAAACGCTGTGAATTTTTAAAGTTTAGTTGCCATGTTTCTGGACGTTGTTGCGTGAAGAACGTGTCCAGAAAAGGAGTTCATTCAGAGCCGCGCAGACATGTTAATGTGATTCTGGGCATTTCGTGCAGATAGCTTATAAGTCATAATATTAATATTATGTTGTATAAATAACGAAGCATATTCTATATAAGATAAATTATGAGTCAAATCCCATAGATTAAAAACCTGCTCTCAATTGCTTCATTCTACTGGTCATCTTCAGCGCGCGCAGATCAAATGCAGAACATTGATAACTACTATTCCTACATAAAGTTATAAGAGCACTGTTGTAAAAAAATGTTGTGAATTTTTAGGGTTTCCCTGACGTTAAATGTTAACTATTTTAATCAAAACATAAAACATTTTTTGTATTTGTAAGGCGTCCATTACACATTTTCCCTGTGTGTTAACGTCAGTAATTATGATTGTTCAATGTCTGACTTTACTCTTGGTAATGTATTTTGCCCCCGCCCCCAAACATATGATTCAACTATCAGTCAACTATCGTCAAGATTCGAAAATTCCGATTCGACTTTGTAAATCCTTAGTCGGAGACACCCCTAATGCTAATACTGTCACGGTGCACACAGCAGGGAGGACACAGGAACACGCAGACGAGGACGTAACTCAACATAATAGTCTTTAATGAAAATCCAGACAAGACAGGGCAAGGCTGCGACAGGACAGGAACACCGGGGAGTAAGTAGACCAGACAACACGAAACTGAACAGGCATGAACTAATATACACAGGATAATTACAAACACAGCTGAACATACTAAACTAATAATCACATGAAACAAGGACAGGAAACAAACCAAATAAGGACACAAGAGGCGGGAACACAAGACACATGACAGAGGACTGAAAAATACACATTAGGTGCGTTCGACTTAATCAAAGAGTATAGAATACCAAGAGGCGAAACTCTGATGCTTTTCGGGCAACAGCCACTAGGTGGCTTTCACGCCATTTTGGGGTGAAAGTTCCAACTGGACAACGTTACAGATATACAGAAATAGACAGAATAACAACGAAAGAGAGGTCAAAGTGGAATAAAAG
>JAFVLL020008686.1:0-22467 GCA_021397915.2 Tor tambroides
CAGTTTACAGTAAAATACTGTATATACATTTTACAGTATCTTACTGTACATATTACAGTAAAATACTGTCCAAATTACAGAAATCGGTTACAGTGCAGCTTTGGATCGTTCAGGTAACAACACTGTATTAAGAATCAAGTTTATGTAAACTTTTGAACGGGGTCATTTTTAGAAATTCTATTTTCTCTTGTGGACTGTGTGTAAACATCTTTTATGTGAAATATCTTATTCAGGTCAGTACTAAACAAACAATAGCATGCATTTTGTATGATCCCTCTTATTTAGGTAAAATAATTAACATTTTGCAGATTCTGAAAGGTGTATGTAAAGTTTTGACTTCAACTGTAATTACACTGAGCTTAGTGGTGGAACGGTGGGTGGGGCTTTCCTCCACGCCCTCACTCTCCACTGTGTCATCCTCTGTGGCAGGGGCAGATTTAGTGAATTGGGGGCCCCAGGCAAATATAGGAATGGGGCCTTATACATTTGCACACATTTACCTAGATCAACCTTGAGATTTTTTTTTTTTTGTCGTGATGCTTGCTGCTGCACAATGGTGCCAATGTGTCTACATTTTTCATGTACGTTATAATGGGATTCTTTCATTTTTTTTTATTATTATTAATATTATTATTATTATTATTCAGTCATTTAGCAGACGCTTTTATCCAAAGCGACTTACAAATGAGGACAACAGAAGCAATCAATTGTAGTATTAAAACAACTAAAAACAGATCCAAAACTAAAAGCTAAAACTTTATAAATACTACATACATTTTATAAATAAAAATGACAAATGCATACAAAAAAAAATTCAAAACAACATTTAAATGAAAAACAAAAATTAAAGCTAAAAACAATTCAAAATAATAAAGAACAAAAGGTATGAGTATAATAATGATTCTAACCAAACACCAAAAAAAACAACTATATGTGTATGTACAACCACACACACACACACACACACACACATACATATATATATATATATATATATATATATATATACACACACACATACACATTCATAAACTCAGTATATATACTCAGTATAAATCAAACTGAAAGTTCAAACTAATAGAACCATGACTGTGGCTACAGTTTAACATAACTAAATGAGGGAATGATTAATAAAATGTGGCCAAGATTTAAGATATTAAAATGGGGGAACGAATTTGTACACTGTGTTCCTGATTTAAAAAAATAAATAAATAAGGGAAGGAATTAATAAAATGAGCACCAGAGTATGCAATTTAGCAAGTATAAGTTGACACATTCAAGTGAGATTATCATTTCCAGTATAGTAACTCAGACATCACATTTCAAATATATAAAGTCATAAATATAGCTTAAGCTGAAATTAATTTTAAATCACATCTTCGAAGATGTGCTTATGGGTTCCTTCTATATTCACACATGCAACCCATGAGAGCGTGTCTGTAAAACAAGGCTGTGAAAAACCCTGACAGCTTAATGTCTTAAGCTGTTCACATTTATAACAATGTACTAAACACAAACTACTTTTCTACTCTTAATAACATTTTGTTGAGAATAGTTGAGGTTAGAGATCTTTCTAATGCTGAAACCCTGAATTTGTTTGAATTTTGTCAGATATGTGGCCATTTGTTTGTGCTTAGAATAAAGCAAACATTACACAAGAAGTTTGGAGATGACTGTGTTGTGGGTTAATGGGAGGGATATTAGGGGTATTTCAGTTCTCCTGCTGTTGTCTCTGACATATTGTGAGAGTTTAGTCCTGCAGGACGATGCTCTTTCCACTGCTGTTATGGACGGCATTGCTCTGTCACGTCTCCGATGGCCGGACTTCCTCTCAAAGACAGTGCGTTGTTTAATATTAATAACTTTTATATAATGTACTCAAACTTGTAGTTTTCATCTCGACGTTGATTTATAATGTTGTTTATCTTGTCAACTACGAATAGCGTATGCATCTGTTGTGAAAAATATTTATGGAAATAGTTGGATATAAAACTGTCACTATACATTTCTGTTGTGTTTAAAATCAAATCGTGGTTTAAATAGGGTTATCCGTAACTGAGTTTGTTATCTGTGTTTACAGTGATCCGGTCATAGACCAGTTTCCAACGTAAGTAACTGTCCTCTGTCCTATGACCTTAAAGCTAACAAACAGATTCCTGATCAATATACAGAGAACATGTAAGGGATAATCAACGGGTAGCTGTGCATTAAACGATTTGAATGCACGACGTGGAGGCGAAGAACCACCCGACGCGCAGCGCAGCCATGGTCATTTGCCAGCATTCACATATTAAAGATGTTAATAATATTTGCGCTGCAATATTTGACCGGAACGATAAAAATGACGGTTATTTTCGTCAGTTAAGGCTCGTTGGCTCAGCATTCTGCCGCTTCAAATCAGACACAGAGATGAAATTGTGCGGTAAGATCACAATCATCACATAGATTTGAATGAATTATAGCATGTATTTCAATTAATTATCGATCGAGAGAGAGAGTTGTTACCTGCGTCTGTGCGCGTCTCTCTCTACAAACAATTACTTAAAAACAGCCATTTTACCATTGTTGCAGAGGAATATAATGTAGCGATCTAGTATCTAGGCTATTTTATTAATAAAAATCGCGGGGAGGCGTTGACAAAAGTTCATGTATGTGTGCAGCGCAATCTGCGATCTTCGAACTCATACTCTCTCCTTGTGTGTGTGTGTGTGTGTGAGTGATGCTCGTTGGTTAGTGTGCATCAGGCAGCGCATTAATATGGAACGGTGGTTAAACTGACTTGGAACTACCTGTGCAGTTAAACGAATTTAATCAACACCTGCCAGCCAATCAGAAGTTGGAGGTAGAAATAACAGCCAGGTGTGTCATTCAAACTGTTCTGAATGATCTCAAAGTATTTGGACAAAATTACATAACACTTTGAATTTGTATGGATTTTTTTTTTTTTTTTCCCCCATTTTTACAATTTTATAATTAATGTAGGTGCCTGTTTTTGCTTAGATTCAATAACAAATATTTTATATTATGTAGTGCACTTCAGCTTTGAATATTTTTGCTTTGGATTGTTTGCATTTGTAAACTTACTTTATTCATGTGTACCATTTTGACAAATATTCTGTATTTTACATAGAAAATATGTACTATGTTAAAATTGTGTACTGTCTCTTTAAGAATCGCGACTGTGAAGTACAAAGATTTCTTTATTGGACATGGAGCCAGTGAAACTGAAACTTAAAATTAATATTACTATTATTATTTAACTTTTTTTTTCTTTCCGTCTTTTAAATAAAGTAATACTTTTATTCAGCAAAGATAAATTAAATTAATCCAAAGTGACAGTTAAGACATGTCACAAGATTTCTATTTCAAATAAATGCTGTTCTTTTGTAATTTCTATTTATCAAAGAAATCAGCATATTAGCATGATTTCTGAAAAAATCATGTGACACTGAAAACTGGAGTAAAGATGCTGAAAATTCAGGTTTGCATCACAGGAATAAGTTATATTTTAAAATGTGTTAAAATATGAAACAGTTATTTTAAATTGCAAACATATTTCACAATACAGTATTGCTGTTTTTACTGTATTTTTTACTGTATTCTTACACTTGTGTTACTGAATATTTTGAGGTCACCGTATGCATTTCTTCCAGGTATCTTTATGGTGAACCAGTGAAAGGTGTTGCATATGTGCTGTTTGGTATTGAAATTGATGGTGAAAAGAAGAGACTCACATCTATGAAGCAACTAAATGATGTAAGTGGTAAACAAGAAAAAAACTTTAAAGTTTAAGTACTTTAAATCAGCTTTATAGTACAAGACTCTTGTTGCTCCATGTATTATTTTGCAGCTGAATGGAGGAAAAGTTAGTTTGACTATGGAAGAGATAAAGAAGGCCTATCCTAACACAAACAGCCTACTGGGGTCTTCTGTGTACGTCAAAGCATCAGTAATGACCAGCTCAGGTGGGAAAATCATTGAAAAATAACTTAAACCCACTCACAATCCAATAGCAACTGCATAGCAACCCCTTGGCAACCACTACAAACTCTTTAGTATGATTATTCTGAGTTTTTGTTTTGAAAAAACCCTGTCTCCTTTCTTATCCTCAGGTAGCGACCTTGTGGAAGCAGAGAAATCTGGTATTAAAATTGTAATGTCACCCTACATGCTCTCCATCAGGGACACACCACAGTATTTCAAACCTGGCCTGCCATTAGCCATGACGGTAATTTTCATTTCTGTTGCGACGGTTACTGCTTGAAGACCTTCATGTTGTTTTAAACCTTTTTGTCTTCATTTGCAGAACAGAAATGGAAAAATGGAAATGCAGCAAAATTTCCTAGCTGCTCTTTTCCATAAAATGAAAGTGAATGGTGACCACAGGCTGTCAATCAGTAAAACAGGAATCTCCAATCTCGGTCCTGGAGGGCCGGTGTCCTGTAGGTTGCCTAAACACACCTGCCTGGAAGTTTCTAGTATGCCTAGTAAGATCTTGATTAGCTGGTTCGGGTGTATTTAATTAGGGTTGGAGCTAAATTCTGCAGGACACAGGCCCTCCAGACCCGAGTTTAGAGACCCATGCCCTAAAAGGACAGTGCTCTTTTAATTTCATTTATATAGTGTAATAGTATTTTTTAATATTTTAATTTTAGGACTAGAAAAACTGCCATCATCTCAAAGTGGTTGATGTGCAAGCATTGCTCCTGGTTTGACCAGGAGCCGAACTCCGGTTTGTCCTCGTACAGTGCCCCCAACCTGAGTTGGAGGCACCTGTTATGACCACCTTCCTTCTGGAGGTCAGTTGACTAGAAGAACCGTTTCTATGGCTCCTTTTGCAAGCAGATTTTGCACTTCGGACCGATAATACTGGATAATACTTATGAAACGAGGTGGCCTGCAAGGGAACTGAAGTGAGCAACCCCATTTTATACTCCTCTTGACACATCCGGAATGGCTTTCCAAGCCTGGAGCTGAAAGGCAAGTGGTCTGATTTTTTTCCAGTGGCACGTTGCTGCAAGGAGGCAGGGAACTGGCACTCATGGTATTGAGAAGATGAAATGCTCTTTTGAGTATGTTGGCTTGCTGTCACAGCAGTAGTTTGTTGGGGCACATGCTGAGTAAGAGGGACGGGCCCAGCTTGAACAGAGCTTCCATCGGCCAGAGCTAAGTTGGGGAATGGAGAGCAAATGCGACACTTCCTTTTGGGTAGTCCAGCCTCGGCGGGAACTGACAATCTTCTCTTCCTCTGTGTGTTGGGGTGCGTTCTAGCACTACTCTGGGGCGGGGACCTTGGCGCTTAGTAAACGGGTTTTGTCTAGCCGACAGAGGGCGCTGCTGAAGCCCAGACTCAGATCTAGGCTGAAGCCTTGTGGCGACTTGTACCAGCTGCCGAACTGGAGAGTTTCGGCAGGAAGTGAAGCATGCCCTGCACTGACTTCTGTGCTGCCGTAAATATCTCAGCAAAAACATCCACGGCAGGGCCAAATAGTTCCTTGGGAGAGCTGTGGAAGGCAATCTTGTAAGAACTTTTATCTCTGTTAGGTTTAGCCAAAGGTGGCACTCCAGCTCCACCACGTTGGCCATGGCCTTGTGCTGTCGCCTTTGTAGCACGCAGAGCTAGGCCAGTTGCTATGCGCAGCTCCTTAGAGGCATTGGAACTCTGGCTAGACTCATCCATGGTGCAAAGTTTGGCCTGAAAAACTTGGATCACCGCCATCATGTGAAGTGCTGAGCCAGCCTAACCAGCCGCAGAATAAACCCTGCCTGCCAGAGCGGAGGCAGCCCTGCAGGGCTTAGATGGGTGCGCTGCATGAACCTTCAATCCTAGTGCTGATGGGGGCAGAGATGTGCGGTGACCACCTCTTCGAGAGGGGGAAGCTTGCAATAACCTCTTTCTACAGAGCTGTCAACAGTAGTGAGAGTGGCAGAAGTGGAGGAATGAACACCTGTTGAGTAGGGGGCATGCCATGTCCTGGGCTGCATTTCCCAAAAGCATCATAAGCTTAACCCTCTGGGGTCGAATCCCACACTGGTGCGGTCTGTCTCGTATTTTCTTGATGGCCGTAAAAAGAACTAAAAATACTTCGTCATTTTTGATAGTACAAATAAGAATAAGGTATCGTTTGAAATGCCAAAGGGTCTATTTTATTTGTGTATAGTCATAATAACAACAAAACAATGTGCTTTTGTAAAATAAAGAAAACAAACAGGGTGCGTTCTCTGCCATCTCGGTCTCTGTCACTTCTCTTCACAGACACATAAATAAAACAACCTGAATCTCAGTGAATGCTCGCCTCAAAGACATGAGAAATATATGTATAGAAAGCTTGAAATGTCTACTTTTAAATGAATTAAGTCACGTCCAAAACAAATATTCTCTGTTAAAGTAATCCATATGAAACCAACGCGATGTCCAGTTTTTCCCGTCTCAACTCATTATCTCTAATGCAGTCACGTTCACGCGCCGATCGTGCTTTTCAGATTCTAAACATCCATGTGAGATGCGTGGACATGTAAATGCCCATCATCTCCGTAAACAAACGTGAAGAGTTCACCTCGGCTACTTTTTGTTTCTGGAGGAAGACGCGCTGAGAGGAATAACCCAGAATTTACCTAAGAAGAACACAACGCGATGCATCGCATAGCTAGATCCAGTGGAGGATATCATTCTGATGAGTGAAGTGACGTGACATGGCCAAGTATGGTTACCCATACTCTGAATTTTTGCTCTGCATTTAACCCATCCTAAGTTCATACAGACAGCAGTGAACACACACACACCGTGAACACACACCCGGAGCAGTGGGCAGCCATTTATGCTGCGGCGCCCCCATGAATAGCCTAAGATTACTTGCATCTCTTGTTATTGTGTTAGTGTGACATAACTTGTACACATTTTACTAGTTAGACTTTTCCCAAATTATAATTCCTGACTACATGTATGAAATCAAGTGAAACATTTTGAAATATGTGTCATTTCATTGTCTAAATGTCTCATAATGCCAGGATGTTTGTTTAATGATTTATAACTAGTGGTGTCAAAATTAGCGCGTTAACGCATGCGATTAATTTTTTTCAGTTTAACGCGTTAAAAATATTTAATGCAATTAACGCAGGGGCGGGGCTAGGGTTGGCCATCCTACTCACAACTGCTGTTTCTGTCATTTTTTCTCTTGACAAGAAGTGCATTTATTCAGTCGCATAACGTTTTTACGATCAAATCAAATGGGAGACGTTTCAGACGCGCGCTCTTCAACTGCACGCACAAAGGTGCCAGCGTGCAGTTAGCCTGTATCATTTCATATCAAAGGCCGAAATAAACTACGTGCATGCAATGACGTAGTCAGTGAAGTCATGAAGTTACCAAAAAGGCGATTAAAGCTGCCTTAAAACTGTGCATGCATGTAATATATTTTATATGAGTCACATTTAGGACATGTCTCTGAAATGGTTTTCAAAACTGTCCTGGAGCAGCCCAGCTCTGTCTCCCTTATCTAACACATCCGATTCAACTCGTCAGCTCATCAATAGACTTTAAGACCTGTCAGAAAAGGTAGAAAGGGTTGAGAGAAAATACGATGCGTGTCATATTCGCGTCATGTTCAGCGGCAGCTCTTAAAGAAATAACAGCCAAAATAACCTAATAACCAGCTGCTGTGATGTCTATTAATCAAAGGACAAAGAAAAAAAGAGGAAAAAATAACTTATAGATTTAAGGATTCATCTAAATTTAGAATTTAGTGTTTGATAACTTCAATTTCAATTTCTGCTGAAGGGCACAGGTAATATGACATTTATTGTAATGGGTTTATGTGAAGATTGTTTTAAGTTCACTTAAATTAGAATTTATTTTTTTTAAAGTCTAATAAATGTTCAAATTGATAGCTCTCAATTATATTGTAATGTTGAATGGCTATAGTCAATGGTTAAATATGGAGGGGGGGGGGGCAATTTTATGGAGAAATCAGTAGTATTGGGTTCATTGATACTGACCTTCAGTCATAAAAATAAAGATGCCATTAAACAAATATTTAAAAAATATACTGTCTTTATGTTGTTTGTACATTAAATTGAAGACTGAATGTGAAATTATTGCTATATACTTTTATATTTAAAAACTTTAATGTTAGGTGGGATTAATCGCGATTAATTTCAGAAAAATGTGCGATTAATTAGTTAATTTTTTTAATCGATTGACAGCACTATTTATAACATATAAAATCACAAGATGTAAAAGTAGTACGAGTGTTAACACTATGAATGAATGTTTGGCGCACAGGTGTTACTGTTCAAGTCTCAGTGTTCAGATCAGTATGTTAAATCATGTGTCCTTGACTTTCACGGTGTATATTTTTATTATACTGTTGTAAATAAAAACAAATAATAATCAAAATCCCACATTATTTTACTCTCCTCACACTCTTTCTTACCTGCCTCAGTCACATTCATATTGATGGCCCATTATGGGAGGCCCTTTGTCTCTCAGGTGTGAATCACTAAATATTCAAGGCCATTGTCACTCCCTCGCATAAGGGCATTCTAACATAAATCATGTCTTACAAAAGTTAAATCAATATATTGTTTTCTGTGAACGAGTGAACAGGATAATTTTCACATCATTTTGTAGCAAAAACTGTAATCTACCACATCCAGTTCTCAAAAGTCTTGTGAACAAATGTTCTGTATGTGTTTTATGGCCTTATTTCAGTGACTTAAATATTTTAGGTTTTCACTAATCATGCATAAATGTTGTTTTCTCAAAAACACTTTCGTATTTTCATGTTGTTCATGTATTATTGTAGCCTTGTTTGTGCTAAATACAGTGTTATCGGATTTTAGCCATTAGTATGTTTTTAAGATACTGAAAAAACACAAATGTCAGAGCATGTCAAAACTTCTCCAGGGCCCCAAAACACACTCAGACCCCAGAGGGTTAAGTACATCATAGACCCATTGAAACCAATGGAGCTACGATCAGCTTGGACTTACGATGCTTTTGGGAAATGCAGCCCTGATGAGTTTGTCGTGAACCTCCAGGAAGAACATGGTGGGCCATTGGCAGGTGGATCGTTGACGGCATCCTTGCAGGTACCACTCGCCTAAGCTGCTATAGGCGGGCTCTATAGGAGCTGACCAGTCCAAGCCGAGGTCCTCAGCGGGAGCGCTGCCCAGGCAAGCGACGCACTCACCATGCCCGTCTGAGTCATGCAGGGAATGAGCCACACTTACGGCGCGACGTTTGAAACAATATCGCTAGGAAATTTGCCGGAAATTTGCTCAGAAATTTTTCTAATTCGCCGGATGGCTTCTTCCTTCTGCTTCTTACTTCTTCAGAATTCAGTGGGGAGATGATCTTAGCACTGAAGCAGAAAGATTCTGATGACATGGTGCTCACAGCCGACTTGTATATCAGTCGGCTCCACCCCTTTTGGCGGTTTGAAGCACCATTTGTTTGTGAAGCTACACGAACATGAACAAATCAGGCTTCAGTATTCAGAGTAAACAGGAGTTAGATCTATCTATCTATCTATCTATCTACTGTATATCTGTGTGTGTGTGTGTGTGTTTAAATTTTTTGTAAATGCAGTGTTAATTTTTGGGTAAACTATCCAACCAATAATCCCAATAAAACCCAATGCCATGATTGCATTGTTGATATTAGTGAATTTGTTTTGCTTTTTAGGTTACTGTGAGTGACCACAACGGATCTCCAGTCCATAATATTCCTGTTAAAATCAGCTTCCTTGAAAGCCCAATCACTGTACACAGAGGCACCATCAAAGTCTCCATCAACATGCCTGAGAAGTACAGCTCATATGGTGATTCACAGATATTGAAGGTAAGTCACACACATACAGAAACAATAGAAAATTGTGTTATACCTGTCTGCCGAATATTGTATTCTTATATTCGAATATACTGTATTCCTATATAGGTGGAGACAGCAGATCCTTCACTGAAACCAGAACAGCAGGCTGTTCAAGAGATGCGTTTGGAGCCATATGCCTCTTTTAATGACTACAGGAGCTACCTGCACATCTCAGTGAGCAACAGTCCAGTGGTGGTGGGCGACACACTCAACATCCAAGCTCACATCAAATCTATCCCACCAGAACGAAGAAAACTTGTGGAGCAACTGACGTATGCCGTGAGTTTGTGACTGGGAACATTTTGTGAGATTATGAGAGTGACTGGAATCTCTGTATTAAATACACTGATGATTGTTTCTGTAGGTGTTAAGTAAAGGAAACATAATCCACGCTGTAAGGATGAATGTTAAAGACCTGGTCATCATAAACATTCCTCTGCTGGTTACCTCAGAAATGCTACCTGCGTTTCGCTTTGTGGCCTACTACATTTTGCCGTGGCAACCCAGTGCGGAAGTGGTGGCAGACTCTGTGTTTGTGGATGTGGAGGACCGGTGTGTTGGTTCGGTGAGTTCATGTGACATCCGTGACCAATTATTAACCGGAAAGATGCACATTCTAGCGCTTTATGGTACATTTTGGGGCCAAAAACTAAATTATTATTCAAATTATTATTCTTCTCCTACCATGAGAGTCTAATCTTGGCCTTATTATATGGCAGCCAATTTGAATTTTGTTAAAAACACATGTACATTTATTGTCGGTGCCGATAGCGTTGTGGGCAGACATACAGTGCCATTGCGCTACGGGCTCGAGGACCTTTCCCGATCCCGCTCCCCTCTTCGCTTCCTGTCAATTCTTATCTGTCCTATCACAATGAAGACAAAAACTGCCAAAAAAATAAATAATAATAATAATAAATAAAAAAAAACACATGTACATTTATCTTTTTCCCAATTCACTTACATGTTTTTGATAAGAAAAAATCAGAAGGTTTAAAAAAAGAGAATAAAAAAATTAAAATAAATTTTCTGAATGTTACCATGCAGATTAAAAAAATAATAATACTTTTATTGAACTAGGATGCATTAAGCTGATCAAAAGTGAGAGTAAATACATCTATAATGATAAAATATATCTATTTCAAAGAAATACTGTCATTTTAAAATTCTTTTCGTCAAGAAATATTTCAGTGAAACATTTAAGAAATGTTTCAGTTTCCACAAGATTATTTAGCAGCATTGATAATAATAAATGTTTCTTGAGCAGCAAATCAACATATTAGAATGATTTCTGAAGGATCATGTGACACTGAAGACTGAAGCAATGATTCTGAAAATCCAGCTTTGCATTACATGAATAAATTTGACTTTATAATATATTTAAATGGAAAACAGTTGTTATAAATTGAAGTAATATTTCACAGTTTTGCTACTTTTACTGTATTTTTTCATCAAATAAATACAGCCTTGGTGAATGTATAAAACATTTTGTGACCTTTTTAATTTTAGTGTATATAAATTATTAAATAAATAATAATTAAATAATAACACAAAAATAGTAAAAATACTAAAAAATATGTAAAAGAAAAATTTCAGAGTTGCAGTAATATTAATTTAAGACCTATGAACATAATACTTCTTATATTAGTTCCAAAATATCTCATAGCTATGTCCGCCTCTGGCTTTACTTTACTTTCACAAGGATTACTTTGGAAAAAAAAAAACACCACAATGATTATGTTGTTCAAAAATAAGTTTAAAAAGAATAATTTAAAAGTGCAATAGGTGATTGTCTTCAGAAACATTTTTTGTTATGCTGGTTGAAAGTCTCTTCACATCCTGATAGCAATCATTAAGTTAAGTGGTCTAAATGTATTCATATGTGTTTATATATTCTGTGGAAGGCGTAGGACCAAGAAATGTTCGTCCAATCAAAATGTTCGGTCCGAACATTATGAGAGGCTTTCCTACCTGCCTGTCAACATATGTATTTGCATACCTCTGCGCACTGTTTGCGCAGACAGGATACGTCATCAGTACGATCACATATGCTGTGCAGACAGAGCGAGAATGGCAGGCAAACATCAACAACCTGACCTTCCTGGTATTGTAGTACTGTTACTAACTGTACTGTAAAGTTTTCTCACTGGTTAATGACACATGATGTATTGTAGTAATGTTGTCTCTGGTCTGTGTGTGTGTGTACATGCGTTCAAGGGGCGTGGCTTTGGACTGCGATTTGCAGGGAGGGTGGGACGTACGCTTTCAGTGCTATCAGGCTAAAGTTAGCATTTTCCAAGATGTCCTACTGCACCTTTAAGTTAAATAAGTATAATTTAATTTTTTGTATTTGTCATTTGTATTAGCTCGGTGTAGGTCCAGTGGAAGGAGAAAAACTCAATTCATACTCACCAGGCAGCAGCATTACATTTGAAGTGAAAGGAGACCCGGGGGCAAAGGTCAGCCTGGTTGCTGTGGATAATGCCATATTCCTTTTGAGTAAAATCCGTCTGACGCAGAAGAAGGTGAGTGATGATGTAGTTTTCACTCCAGAATCTTCTCCAGAGCCTCGTGGATCCTCATATCTCTTTGATTCAGGTGTGGGAGGTGGTGGGTCAGGGTGATATGGGCTGCACCGCAGGAGGAGGCAGGAATAATATGGGTGTTTTCAGTGACGCAGGACTGATGTTTCATTCCAGCACAGGAGGAAACACGGACTACAAAAAAGGTCCTTCACATGCATACACAACATTGAAATAAATTTCATTACTATGGAAGCTTGTCTCACAATTCTGTTTTCAATTTTTACTCAGGATTCTTTGATTTCTACTGGCGTTTATTTGAATCAGAAATCTTTTGTAACTTTATAAATATCTTTACTCTTACTTTTGATCAATGCCACCTTGGTGAATATAAGTATTAATTTCTTTATAGTAAAATCATACTGACCTCAAATTATTGACCAATAATTTATATAAAACAAATCCAAAGTTTCAGAATTAGGCAAAGCTAATGAAGATAGCAACACAAAATGTCATGAAATGGTTTTAAATTTTAATTCCAATATTACAAATGTATCATCAAAAATCCAGAAGGAATATATTTCTTTGGCAGTATACTGGCATACATTGCACATGCTGTTAGTTAATAGATAAATGTTAACTATTAGCCATGTAGCTTTAGGTTATACAGCCTTTTTAAATTTTGCTGATAGCTAACAAAATAATTTATTGTCGGTTAAAGTTAATGCATTGTTACGGCAGTGATACCAAATATCACTGGGATTACATTGTGATGCGCTGGAGGGTGAACTTGACCTTCAGCATCCACATTACAGTTGCCTTCTTGGTTTCCAACTAGTTGATTACTCAGAAGAAATGTTCATCCTCTTCATTGCGATTGTGACTACAAACTTTCAGTCAGTCTAGTTCAAAATGTCCCATTTTACCAATCCAGTCTACTCCCATAGAAGAGCCATTTTTGGTTTCCCGAAGAACCTTTCAACGAACAGATCCATTCCTAAAAGATCCATTTATTCCTTAGTGTGAAGAACATTTTAAAAATTCAAAGAACCTTTTTCAACTATAAAGAAACTTTTGTGCATTGGAAAGATTCTATGGATGTTAAAGGTTCTTCATGGAACTATCAATACCAATAGAGAACCTTTCATTTTAACAATGTATTTTCTTTGGTTTGTTTGGAATAGATTGTTCCAGTAGATCTAGAAGAAGACGTTCTGCTGGCAAACTGCAGCTTAGAGAGCAACTGGGTAAGTCGGCGTCCTCATTAGAAATCTTTGACAATTTGGTGCTTTACAGCTTGTTAGAGAAGTGGAGATATGAAAGTGTTAGCAAAAGCTCTAGTGAAAGGTAAGCTAATGTGCTAAGTCATCCTAAGCATGTTCTTTTCTTTCAGAGAAGGTATATTCTGACGAGTTCCTGCAGAGATGTTGTGTGGACGGCATGAGGGAGATTCCCATGCCGTATTCCTGCTACCGTCGCTCCCTCTACATCACTGAGGACTGGAGCTGTGTGTTGGCTTTCCTTCGCTGTTGTGCGGAGTACAGAGGGGAGGAGCTCGGTGTCGTTACCAGACCTCCAACAACCACCCCTCCACCAACCACCACCCCTGTACCCACCATTAGCGCCAGCGAGTTTCATGTGGATTATGTTGTGGAACATTTTGTTTATCGTGTTCAATCCAGGCCAGTGCTTACTGGTCTTGCTGGGCGTATGGGATCTAACGTCGTTGCAGCACGTCAGGACAATTATGATGAAAACATCGGAGAAGAAGAAGAGGAAGGGGAGGTGGAAGAGTTCGATGAAGATGATTTAGCTGACTTAGAGGACATTTACGTGCGTAGCAAGTTCTTTGAGTCGTGGCTATGGACCGACATCAGGCTACCCAGTGTCACCAAGTCAGATGGGTAGGATTTTGGCCTTCGATTCAGTATAGACGTCTCACTTTTATCATGTTCAGTGACGCAAGTGTCTCTCTATGCTTTTATTCCAGGTTGGCTGTATTTCCAGTAAACACTGTTCTTCCTGACAGCATCACTCAGTGGGGGTTTCTAGCTGTCAGTGCTTCACCTCAGACAGGTAAACGGCTCCGTCCATTTGTCTGTGTGGCAGAGCTTCTTCAGAACCACAGATAGCAGAATTTAAATTTCTTGCACTCTTTTTCTAATGCAAAACATAAAGCGCAATTGCTTTTATAAAAGTTCTATAAGCTAGAATAGAATACAGCCAATATTGTTTTCTTACAACTGATACAGATTGTTTTGATGTGTTTTAAGTGTTCAGTATCTGATATGCAGAATCCAGAATTTTTGCATACGAATTATGAATATTTTAATAATTATTTATAGTACATGCTGAGCATTTTCGCATATGAACTCTGAATATAATAATAACATTTATTTAGGTTTTAATGCTACATTTCAAATGAATTGTGTATTTTATTAATAATTATTTAGCTTTTAATCCTAAATGTCAAGCATTTCTGCATATGAATTTTGAGTATTTTAATAATTATTTAACGTTTAATAGCGCACGTTGAGCATTTTCGCATTTGAACTATAAATATATTAACATTTATTTAGATTTTAATGCTACTTGTCATGAATTACATATATTTTATTAATAATTATTTATTTTTTCATTCTAAATGTCAAGCACTTCTGCATATGAATAATGGATATTTTGATATTAGGTATTTAGCTTTTATGTCAAGTCTATCTGCATATGTATTGCAAATATTTTTATTAAGTTATTTAGCTTAAAATGCAACATGTTGAATATATCTACATAAGAATTACAAAGATTTTATTTTATTTTCAAGCATTTCTGCATATGAATTAAAAATATTTTATTAATAGTTATTAAGCTTTTAATTCTACAGGTCAAGCATTTTTTGCATGCGAATTACACATTTTTATTATGTTTAATTAGTGTTTAAAAATATTAACAACAACACTGACAAGAAAAAGAATTAAAAAGCATTTGACTCTATAATTTTAGTAGCTTTTAAAAAATGTATAAAAAGGAATTGTCAAAATGATTGTCCCTGAGAATGAGATTATTCCTGGTTTGTGACCGTCTTACAGGTTTCTGTGTAGCTGAACCTTATAACGTCCGGGCGTCAAAGTCGTTCTTCATAGATCTGCGGCTGCCTCACTCAGTGTCCAGAAATGAACATGTGGAAATCAAAGCTGTGGTGCACAACTACAGGGACTCAAACCTAGAGGTCAGTTTCACAACATCACAAAACAACCACTCTTTAGTTTATTTGTGTTCTGACTTGAACACTCTGTCTGTTTGCAGGTCATGGTGATTCTGGAGAAGACAGAGGACATGTGCAGCGTGGCATTTAGTGGACAGCACAGACAGCAGGTTTCGGTACCGGCCAGCTCCTCCAAGCTGATTTCATACACCATCATCCCTCTGAAAACAGGAGAGCTCCCTCTACAGGTCACAGCCATCGCGCCCTCCATCATGGGGCAGGATGCTGTGAGGAAGAATCTGCGTGTGGTAGTAAGTGAGCTCCTAAAACCTGCTCTGTCTTTGGTCTCACGCATAATATTAGAAATATTTTATATTAGATATGTTGCTTGGTAGATATTGTGTGTTTTTTGAAATGATGGTGCAATAACTGTGTAGTATATGATGATATATCTTGCATTTTAGGTCGAAGGCATCCAGACAATTAAAGTGAGGAGCTTTGTGCTGAACCCCTCTGAGAAAGGAGACAGCGGTAAGACTGGCTGGAAATAATGAATTTAAATGTGATCAGTGTAATGGCAAAAAAATCTATTAAATAATTTTTAAAAAGTCAGTTTTATATAACAGTATAAATTTAATAAGATTTAAGGTATCAATATTTAATTTAATAATGATATATAACTACGTAACACAATATAAATGGGTCTTTAATAGGGATGTAACGATATCAAAATCTCACAATACGACATTATTGTGATATGAAGTCCACGATATTATATTTATTGCGAAAAGGAAAAAAAGACAAATGAAGAATTGGGAAAAAAATGAAAATTTTGTGCGCATTGAGAGTTCAAAATTAAGAGCTCCAACCCATGTTTCTTAAAGGGATAGTTCACCCAAAAATGAAAATTCTGTCATTAATTATGCATGGCGCAGTCATTAATACACATCATTAATCCATGTGAAACAGCTGACACAGAACAGCATACGCTGTTTACGTTCAGTGAATACTCTCCGAAATGGCACCTAGGGTGACGCGGAGGAGCCGAATTGTTGAATAAAGCCGTTATTTTAGTTTTCTTTGCATACAGAAAGTATTCTCATAGCTTCCTAAAATTACGGTTGAACCCATGATGTCACATGGATTATTTTACCGATCTCCTTGCTATGTTTCTGGACCTTGATCGTGTTAATTACATTGCTGTCTATGAGAGGGCCAGAAAACTCTCAGAATGCATCAAAAAGTATCTTAATTTGTGTTCTGAGAGATGAACGGAAGTCTTACGGGTTTAGAACGACATGAGGGTGAGTAATTAATGACAGAATTTTCATTTTTGGGTGAACTATTATTTTGGGTAAAAAAAAAAAGTCAGTGAATTGACTTGCACCTGAACTTTAAAGGGGACTCAACCCTCTTTTTATTTGTGGTATACGGTCTCAGTTTAAATTACATTCACACTGGTGTTTTAGGAAGCCAAACAAATTTGAATATTATAATAATAGTAATAATAATAATAATAACAATGGCAGTAGTAGCCATATGTTGTAAAACAACTGCAAAGTAAAATAAATAAAAATTAATATTTCATAGGTAGCCTTAGGGCCGTCCTTAGCTGATGCGGGGCCTCGGTCCGTTTGACAAGCGCGGGGCCCAGTGCGGCCGCACCAGTTGCACCGCCCAAATGACGGCCCAAAGGATGGCCCTGGGTAGCCTATATTATTTTTGCATGTCTAATGTTAGTGTTAATTTGATGTCCAATACCGACGTCAGCTGATGTTGATATTTGTTGTTTTTAGTTTGTGAAACCAAAATCCAACGTTAAGTCAATGTCAAATTGGTGTAAAATACCGACGTCAACCCGATTTTCATTCTCAACCAAAATGCAAAGTCTGTCTGACATCATGTCCAAAGTCAACCTAACGTTTATACTGACGTCATGTGCCTGCTGGGTATACACAAAAAATATCACGATTTAAACATTTCCCCACAGAGTTCAACATATTATATATGGGATGTTATGCATGAAAAATATGTATATGTAATAAAATAATAAATGCGGAAAAATCATGCATAAAAAATATGACGTATTTATTATAATTTGTATTATGTACTATGTATAATCTCTATCTCTCTATATATTAGCATTATTCCATGGTCTGTCTGAATATTTACATTTAGTCATTTAGCAGACGCTTTTATACAAAGTGACTTACAGATGAGGACATTAGAAGCAATCAAAATCAACAAAAGAGCAACAACATGCAATACTGGATACTGATTGGCTGGCAGGTATGCAGTAAAACCGTTTAATGCACAGGTAGTTCCGAGTCAGTTTAATCACCATTCTATATTAATGCGCTGCTTTAATTGATGCACACAAACCCACACACACAGAGAGAAAGAGTCGGAGATCGCAGATCGCACAAACTTGTTGTCAACGCTTCCCTGTGATTTTTATTAATAAAATACCCTATAATAGATTGCTACATTATATTCCTCAGAAATGATGTGGTAAAATCGCTGTTTTTGAAGTAATTAATTGTTTGTAGGGAGAGACGCACAGACGCAGCATGCAGGTAACGCACACACAACTGTCATCTCTCTCTTTCTCTCTCTCTTTCGATTGATAATTAATTGAAATACATGCTATAATTCATTCAAATAAATGTGGTCTTACCGCATTATTTCATCTCTGTGTCTGATTTGAAGCGGGCAGAATGCTAGAGCTAACGTGCCGTAACTGATGAAAATAACTGTCATTTTTACCCATTCGGTCAAATATTGTGCTGCAAGACTAGTTTTAACTTGTCTATAACTTGGCAAATGACCATGGAATAAGCGGGAAAATCAATGGCTTGCCATGCATTAAAGGATTTTAAATGCATTTCGCGTCGGGTGGTTCTTTGCCTCCACGTCGTGCATTTAAAATCCTTTAATGCACAGCAAGCCGTTGATTATCCCTTACATATCACACTCGTAACCACGTGATATGGCTGTATTTCAGCACGGCTGCTATATTGCCATATTGCACAGCTACGAGTATGATATTGTGTTTATATGACAGTTCAATGGCACAAGTGTGTAAATTACAAAGAGACAATAACGGAATGTCTTTAAAAACCCTCTTTTGTGCAGAACTACTTCCTTCCTTTCGCAACAGATTCAAATCTGAAGTTGACAGTTTAACAGCTGAGCCCAAGCCTCCGTTACTAATTCAAAAACATCACTTTAGTAACAAAGGAACATTAAGTTTATTCTATTACTGTATTAGAAGCTCACTGTATTATGTAAAGTATTATGAGAGACTGATGGACTGAGCAAGTGTGATTACCTGCATCTGATACAGCATTCATTCTTCAGCTCAATCTCTTATTCAAAATAAAACATTAGTTTGAATGTCCGCTGAGAAAAGAACTCTTTGTCATACTATCCTTTCATCGGTTAAGGGTGATTTCTGATGACAGCGCTGATCAGTGCATTTGTTGGCTGCGTCTTACAAGGTGTTGTTGAAAGTAAAAATAACTTCCTTGTTTACAGCAGTTTCAGTCACTTTTCAAAATAAAAATACTACTGACTCTGTATCGTCGCCATCTAATGTAAAATCACCATCATGAACACACGCACCATTTCTCAATACTAAATACTATTATTAAATGCTATTATTTATATAAAATATTATTTATTGAATAATAATATTTAGTAAACAACAACAACAACAACAGCCATCATAAAAGTTTCTAGGCAATTCAGTCAAAAGTACAAAGGCAGTGCTCTGATATGCAGCACTGAAGTTACATCAAATATAACGTGATAAGATTTTGCCCACAGCAAAAACTCTTTGCTCTGGAACAAATAATTGATTAATGAGACCAAAGACTACCTGTTAGATTTACCCAAAACCAGGGCTCGAATTCAGGGGGGAAGCAGGGGGATGCAAAATGACAAAAACCATTGCCTCTGTAAAACAACCATCCCCCCTAACCATCCCCTTTAGATTTAAAACTTACAGCGCAAATTAAATGTTAAAATACTCTACTTATGATAATTCACGAACTAAATAACGGCAATTTGGCCAATCAGAACTCGACACTGTAACAAGCTGCGCACAAGCTGAAGTAAGTTTTAGTCATTTTTCACGCAAAATGGTTCAAGCGCAACTTTTGAACTTCTTTAATAAGAAGACAACAGAAGGTATGAGTTGTCCTTGATTAACATTAGAATTTAAAGTCATTCCCCTGATATTATGTTACATGTGCACGAGCACAAATTTGCTATTAATTTTATACAACAGTGTAGAGCAACACAATGTTCCGTTCCTTGAACGAATCAGTTTTTGAACGAATCGAGTGAGCCAGTGATTCAACGGTCCATTCAGATGATTCAACGGTCCATTTTCATTTCTAATTGAATCAGCCGTTTTGAACGAATTGTTTGATTTGAATGATTCAATAAATCACTTATGAAAACAGGGACTTGCTGCCACCTGCTGGTGGCATTATTGTCATCATTATTTATCCATGACAGGCCTAAACCAGCCAAGGTGTCAGCACAAAAACACATTCTGTAAAATATTGTTTAATTATCGATATAGGAGTGTCTCTGACCGCATTCGTGCTCATTGCTTTGGCAGAGGCAAAAAATGCTGTTACCTGCCAAGAGCCAGATCTTGACATACAGGTAACTTCAGTCTTTACTCTTTAAAATTGCTAAAAACATCTGAATTAAACAATAGCTAAATTAAATAATTAGAATAAAAGCTAAATTAAATAATAAGATAAAAAGATAAATTGAATAATTAGAATGAAATAAAATATTACAGTTTGGATTGGTGGTATGGTTCTGTTCTGGGCAAGAACTCCCTTGCGCATCCATGCAGCCTAGCATGGAAGAGAGAGCAGGGAGAGCAGCAATAACCCTCCTAGGGTAACAGAACAGAACCAACATAAATGTATTGCAGAGATCATTAATGTTCAATAATTTAATGTACACATTTTAGAAATTAGCCTGATCCAAAAGAGAATCAGAAGGCCGAATCCTGACTGGACGAGAGGGGAAGCTAGGGATGGAGGCGGGTCATTAGCTATTGAGCAACACAAAAACTGCTGATAATACTGAAGCACCTGTAGGAAACATTTTCCTCGTCGTAGCAGAGACCAGGAGACGTTGGGATATCTTTCAAGCAGAAGTTACTCTTTACTGAGTACTCACTGTGCGTCGCTGCAGTCATCCAAGTCTGACTATAGCTCAGCACAGTAGAGTTTATACCTTTCAAGGGGGAGGGATACATAGAGGCAGAGACAATCTAAACAAAGCATATAAATGCAGTACAGGAATCAGCCCATTACCAGAATTTCCCCAGCCCTGACCTCATCAGCATAACAGTGTCATTCAAATGCATAGGTGCTAATCCAATCAGCCTGACAGTATTGGCCATACTTTCACATTATCATAGAGACAAAGGCACCTTTAACTTAGGACCCTGCCCAATGGTCAGGAAGTGCATAAAGACAAAAGGTTAATGTCTCAGACACCTGGGCTGCCTGACTTGATCTTCTTAGAATGTCATCATCTTTACCTCAAAATGTAAAACACAATGTACATAACTTTTTCAGTTTATACACTATTACATTGGAACCTAGATTTAACATTTTATAAATTTGTAATCCAACACACCTCAAATATGAATGCTGAGATGGGCGTCGTATTCTTATAGGTAGACGTGGATCAGCTGAGAGTCAGCTGATGCAAGCTTGACTAACATGACCAGCCAGAGCTAACGATACGCTTGATAATTAGGACAATAGAAAAATTAAATAATTAGAACTAAAGAGAACTGAATGGTTGAAACTGTAGCTAAATTAAATAATTTTAAGTTTTGTCTAATACATGATATTACATATAATTTGTATTACATAAACAGTAAATTAAGTTAAAAATTTTACTTTGTCAAAAAAGAAAATACAAGTAAAGAACATTTTAAATTTTTCTTTTTTTGTAGGAAAATATTTAGCAGCTTTTACAAAAAAGCACCTTGTTCAATGTACCCACAATCCTGGAGGGAGAACCACCAATAAAAAATAAATAAATAAATAAAAAATGAAAATGATAATAAAAAGCCCACTTTTTCAGCATCCTTCATACCTGAAGTATGTTTCCCAGTTTCCTCAGAAAATCTAATATTAAGTTAACAAAGGTACAAAACTAATTCATGTTGTATTACCAGGCCCAGTGGACTACTGTATTATAAACACGTTCTTGCATGTTCAGTGGTGCTGATTTTGTTTTCTCCATTTAATTGTTGCAGGACAAGTCCGGAAAAGCAGCGTTGTATCTAAGGGAGCATTTTGCACGGGTGAAGAGGCCATACACAGCGGCTATAGCATGCTACGCTTTAGCAGTATCCAACTATGGCTGCATGAAGAGCATGTTACTAAATTTAGCCTCGCCTGGTACTTAGCCTTTGGAAACAAAAATATCTAGCTTTGTACTGTCCTGTCTTTCTCATCTTTCTTTATTTTCTATCAACAGATCGTACCCACTGGCCTGACTCCAGTAATTATTTCTTCACACTGGAAGCTACTGGCTATGCGTTGTTAGCGCTGATCAAAGGTGGCCACATGGAAGAGGCAGCTGCCCCCTTTCGATGGCTGAACGAGAAGCGTGGCATTGGAGGAGGATACGGCTCTACACAGGTAAAAACACAAGAAAACCTTCACTAATTGTCTCATATCTGTATTTGAGGTACGTTAATGTTAATTTTTCTCCCATCAGTCCACTATGGTGGTGCTACAGGCCCTGTCTGAGTACCTGGTGAAGAGGCCTCCTCCTGACGACCTCAATCTGTTGGTGCAGCTCAGTGTTCCCGGTCGCAGTGA
>JAFVLL020008689.1:0-10139 GCA_021397915.2 Tor tambroides
ATATATGCAATATATATATGCAATGCTTTCCAGGGGGAGCCAGACTTTTAAAAAAAAAAAAAAAAAAGAAAAAAAGATAGGCGCTAACAAATACTATTACATGAATAAGCTAGTAAATAAACTGTTGGAAGTCTCACAAACCTAAAACATATATAGGAATGGTTCTTAGTTCATTTTAAACCAGACACAACTAAAAATTGACTTACAGTTCACGGCTCTGAATGATTCAGTCACTGACAGTCCAATTCAAACTGACCTGCGAGAATCTTTTTGACTGATGCATTAACAAGAACTAGGCTCATGAGAGTAATTTTTTCATCAGTTGGCACAAGTTGTCAGCTAACGGCAGCCTACAAGATAATATCTGAGAAAAAAAAAATATATATTGACATGCATAAAACCTTCCAGACTGTCATCAAAGGTGACTAGATTATAAATTATTGCCATAAACATTTTGTTGCATTAGCAACCATTAAAGTCACCACCTGGAGCCCTGTCTTCTTTTAATATAGTGAGGAGAATTCTGGAAAACTAAGAGGAAAGAGAAGAGAGCAGAAAAAACTACAAAAGAAATAAAACATGTTTATGCATGTCAAAAAGCCAAGCTTCCTGCACCAGCATTATCCGAGAGAGAACATATACTCAATCCTCCACTCTGACACGAAAAACAGAGTCAGAGCACAGAAAGATGAAGTCTTCATCTCCAAAAAGGAAAAAGCACTGGGGAGGAAGTGGAAAAAAGACACAAAGACGGGAAGGAGCTTTTACAGTGATGTTCAAAGCATTCTGCAGCTATTAAACACATCGAAGCTCAAGATGCTAAACCCGCTGAGCTATTAAAATAGTCATGTGAAAAACGCCTGCCTCTTTCCAATCAGCTCACTGTAAAAAAGACTGACCTTTTTTGAAAATTCAAATGCATGGAGATGAAATTGAGGCTTTTGCTTAAGAAGCTCAATGTGGCTGGGCTACAGTATGATAGGTACTGACCAGCATATAAACAAATCTAAGCTGAAGCCATTCCTCACTACATTCCATTAAGACATTCAGAGTTAAGCATGTAAGAGAGTACAGCTGTACGGTCCAGCCGAGATTTATTAATCCTGCATATATAAATCAGAACAAGTCCACAAATGCATTCAGGCAAGGCAATCTGAATGCAGCAGAGAGACTGGACTTCTGTATCAGTGGAAGTGTTATTGTGGAGTTGTGCTGAACACTCAAATCCAAAGGACGTATTATGCGATTATGTGACCGCATCATGCCACGCCAATGATTTGGAGTACAGCGTCACATCATGAGCTGACTAACTGAATAAAAAGAAATGAAACTGCATATATATATATAACTCCATATTGAGAAATGTCATATATAACTCCATATTGAGAAATGTCACCTTTATTTGAAATTAATGTGTTGTTGCTGAATAAAAGTACTGATTTCTTTAAAAAAAAAAAAATGAATGAATGAATGAATGAATGAATGAATGAATGAATGAATGAATAGTAAAGTATTTAGTGTGTACAAGATGTGTATACTTTTTTTTTTTTAATCGGGTATCAAATTTGCTTAGAAAAACTGTATAATTATATTGGTATCACTATCAACTACTTTATGCATCGGTGCTAAACTGGGCTTCAGAGTCATTACAAATAGCTAGCCATGAGTACTCATGGACTGGAGCCTCATATTGGATTTTTCTATCTATGTAAGAACATCTAGAACGATGTTTTGAAGGATCTGCATAGATGGATGATGCATCAGGACAATGCACGCACACACACACACACACACACACACACACACACACCTACCTACTGCTGACCAGCTTTGCTATAAAACCTTCATTACTCCTGCAATGAGGTGGCGCTCGGCGTGGAACAGAGGGCGACTAGGGACCCGTCTGTATCTCTGATTTACAACACACACATCGCCTCCCTCGGCCAGCTGAGGCTTTCAACCGCATCACCATCAATTCTCATTACCTCACATGGTAAAAACAACACAGCCCCTTAAAAGGCATCAGGCTTCTTTCATAAGCCTCATGGGCTTCTCAGTCTGGTGAAGAACCTGTTTGTGGGCCATGTCCCAATATATGACTCCTCAAAAACATATGAATCAACAGCCAAAAAGAGAAGAGCTTCTTTAGTGTAACCAATTGCAACTATATTTATACACTATTTAAGAAAAGACTGAAATAAGCTGCTTAAGAAAATGTGTTCTAATTCTGGATGCCCAAGTCTCGAAAGATCTCAATGCCAGTCTATGATATCCTACTCCCTAGATATGACTTGAGTCTTATTTCAAAGAAAACTTTCGGCCTGTTGTATCTTCCACCAGGTGGAATTCATCAAAAGAGTCACTTATAAAAGTATTAGCTCACCTTTACTCCCAAAAAAAAAAAAAAAAGATTTGAGGTTTCATTCTTGGTGTTGAAACCTGGCAAGCACCAAAAAAAAACACACATTCTTTATTGAGATTGTCAAAACCTATTTTCCAGAGGCTAGTGTTTTTATAAACTTTGGTTGTCTATAGTGTGCAGTTATCGGAAGTGATTTTGCTCTGTCTAAATCAAACATCCACTTAGCATCCAATCTCATAACAACGTCCTAATTAGGTTGTTAATGATTGATCATTCAGGGCCTGGATAAAGACCAGGACATCCGCCTTGATTTAGTGCCTATTTTTGCTATGGCAAATCATGTTAAGACCAAAGAACGCTCACTGTTCATTTGACCTCCCAGCTTAAGAAGAATGCTGACAGTTCTGCTGCTGTTGCTACAGAAGTTCTCTTGGCTGCAGCTTCGCTCTGCTACGGCAGCATACTTGTAAACACTTAATGCTTATTTATTCAAGGAACTAGAAAACTCTCTTTCTGAGTGTTTGCATGAAGGAAACAGAGTTACTGGCCAAGATCCATAAGCCCCAGAATCAAAACTGGCATGCAAAACATACAAAAGCTCTCTGATGACAAGTAATGTGTGATCATTTTCTTAAAGACAAACAAATTTGATAAAAAAGGATAAGACAGAGAACATTTATGTAGCACAGTACAGTAGGTACAGGTAGAGTAGCAAAGTGAAAAGCTTTCATTTGAAGGAGACAACTAGGTAGAAGTTACTCACCATGAACCGCAGGTCGTCGAAGCCATTGAGCAGTAGCTTGCTCTCATACTGCGGAAGGCCTATATGCTCCAACCAATCCCCAACCGGCTGTTCAAGCAGCCTCCCGCATCCACCTGCAGACAGAGGAAGGCGCTTGAGCAGCGAGAAACCATTGAGACGGTAGCATCGGCACTCGGAAGAAGAGACGTGGCACTGCCACATCATCTTCGGCCAACAGTGCCGAGAGCACAAACACCAGGACGGCAGAGGCGACAGGATCTCGGCTGAGAGGTGTGGCCTCACCCACAGCAGGGGCGAAACCACGCTTGCTAAGAATGAAGTTTGCTGTAGCTGAAGAAGATGGGGCCCAACGTTGGGACTGATCACAGATTTAGACTCCACATTATGTCTCTGTTGAATCAATTTACATTTGAGAGGTTACTATGAAGTACAACTGGGTGCCAAGACCAGCAATTATCAAAGTTTCCATTTGAGCCCAGAAATCACCCAATGAATCAAAGGTTTGATTTCACAACCCAAAAAGTCACAGATGATGATGTGCACCATTGTAGTCAATCCAGTTTCCTTATAATCCCAAACAGGCTAGCTCCTGGAAATGTGAGTTTTCCAGATCCTTTGCAAGCCCTAACTGACTGGGGTGTTTAATGAGGAAGAGCGCAGTAGAGGATCAGACGATTGAAAGTTGGTATTCCCTCATGGGTGTCCATGTGGAGGTAGATGCACAAGTAAACTTCTCAAACAGTCATTACTCCCAAGCAATGTCTACCGATCCCTTAAACCGATGCCGAATACGTCACAATCTCTTGATCTCCCAAGAGTGACTACAAATTTCTATGGGACTCTGCCGTAAGCCTGGAAACTTGCGTACTGCACTCCTAATGCAAATGAAATTCTAATCCAATCTCTACGATAGCGCTACTTAAAAGCCAGGCAGGATTGCATGACTTGCATTGCACAAAGTCACTCTGTGATTCTCAGGATCAAAGGTACATGAGATGTAGGCAAAGTGCAAAAAAAAGCTTCTGAGTCTTCACTCAAATAAAACCCTTGATATCAACTTTATTCCAAAACAAGAATGTCTGACTTTGATTAAATTTAGATGCAGAAGACGGCAAAAAATGTAAGCCTCACCAATAAACGCTGGTGTAATCAAAACCGAATTAAAAGCAAAAGCGAATGGAAAAACCAATGAGAAGTAGTATCCACCCGAGTCATTCAACTTAATCAGAGACACCCAACTGCAAAAGTACAAGACTTGCTTTTCCAACACGACAAAGTCTCCCAGAGTCCTATAGAAGTCCGAACAGAGAAAGTGGGTACTCGTCCCACATCAGTCAATCCTCAGAGTACGTTGCAGACATCTCGTTATCCCTCTAGTTCCTCGAGACGTCGCGGCTGCTGTTGAATTAGTAATGCAAGGTCAGTGGGGTGTTTGTCTGCTCCAGAGAATGCCGGTAAAACTTGACACACTTGCGGCGCGGACGAGTCTGGATGTTGTAAGAAAAGCAGCAGCAATCCGAAGGTGCGGTCTCCTTGTTCAACCGGACGCTGTCAATTCTGCTCTGCAGCGCTCCTGCTCCGTCTCCTCCTTTCTCTCCCTCGCTCCTGCTCCCCCTCCCTCTCCCTGTCTCCTCCCCTCCCTGCCTCGCTCTCTCTTCCCCTAAAAGAAAATGCGGGCCTGCTGTCCATTATCTAAGGATTCATCAAACCTTTGTCCCGTTCATTGACCCAACCGGGACCATTACTCTTTCATCAGAGTATTGTTGACTACGGTAACAATATTAGAGGCATTGATTAAAGAAACAAAGCTTAACAGTGTTTACCCAGAAAGCAAAGCATAAACACAGAGGCATATGCAGAGCTTCTAGGCTGGAGGACGTAGCTCTGGGTTTACTGCCAAGCTGCAGGGCAGTTCTTCTTCTATTTCCCCTGACACTCATGCATGTTAATATTTTAGCACCTTTATCCACATAGACAGAGACAAAGCGGAAAACTCTGCCAACAATCCTGTTGCAGGAGTTTATTAATGAAATACTGTGTTGTTGATGTGACAAATGCATTATAAACGAATTGCAAAACCACCAGTTACAGTGTTCTCCAGTGGTATTAGAAGAGGCTAGCCAAGTCAAAGTTCTGTAGTTCTCAAAAGTTGATAAATTTTCACACTTTAGATTCTGAAAAAAGCATTATGACTAGTTAAATGGTACAAGTGTACCAAGATAACCATGCTAGAGTGTTCTCTGAGGTATTTAGATGGTGGTTTGTTGGCTTTGAACAAAACGTCCCCAGATTTATTTTCCCATTGTATTGCTTATCCAAAAATCTTAAGGCTGAGTTCTTAGAATAAAAGCACTGCTCCTCAACAAACCAGATGATTTATGGTATCATTTATATCGAAAGCACAAACAGTGCAGGGTCTTCGCAGTATAATACTCTGTTTACAGTTTTGTTCAAATTTCTAATGTCAGTCAGAGGAAAAGTAATAAATGTTGGCTTTAGTAAGCACCACTAATAAAATTAAAAACCAAGAGTCATGTCCAAGTAGGATGCCCGCAGGAAACAGGAAATGAGGTCAGAGGCAGTGCCATGTGACCAAGGACAGAGAAAGGACTGGTCCTCTAGCTAGGCTTTGCACTTATATGGGCCAATGAACCCAGTTGGAACACAAAGGCCCCCTTGCAGAGACACACACCACTTGAAATGGTGTTTACAGGTTTTAAGATACACTGATGTGAGAAGGGTGCTTTATTCAAGGCTTACAGCAGCTTTCCCATCCGTTTTTGCAGGAGTTGCCAAATGGGAGTGAATGGTACAGCAAGCGTGACGGCCCCTCTGGTCTCGATTGCTGTAGTTTGGTTAATTCCAGAGGAAGGTCAATAAGCTGCCTCCATACAGAACAAGGTCATGCATCACCAAGGCGGAATCGTCAAGCGTCTCAGCATCCATTGATTTAACTCTCAAGTGTCCCCTCGTCCTTCAACAGCACACTGGGATTTCTCATTCTCTATTTAAAGGGCCAGCCAACCCCATATCCTCCGTTCACTAATGTAACTCTTCTGGACTTGGCCTTCGTCTTTCTCTTGCCCATCAATAGGTTATTGAGTTTCATTGCTGGATTGCTTGGTCAGGTCTCATCTCATAGGGGAGCAGATGCGAAGGCAGATCCTCATTTAAAACATACAATCCAAGAAGACACTTGATGTTCAGCTACAACTAAGAAGCCAAAGCTTTGAGTACAATGAGAAGTAAATGAACAAAAACAAATCATTCTTTCTTCTCTTCTCAATTAAAGACAATCCACTTGACTGTGACATGTCGAATACTGTTTCCGGGTCCAAGTTTCTACTCTGTTTCAAGTGAGAGTGCCATCTCAGCAGCCATTTATAAGAACAATTCATTTATAGCACAAGCTTTTGGGGGTCATGATTTTTCAGTAGTATTTACAGAACACCATGAGTGCATCCTTGTACTGTTGGATGTTTGCTTTTGGTAGCTGAAGGAGCATTTGGACTTGGAAATGCCAGAACATGATATTAGACTTATCCAGATAGATTTATTTATTAAATGGCTCTCTGGAATACTTGACTCTGATTGGTCAGTCCCAACATTCTGAGGTGTGTTATTCCACGACAACACCACACTCATCTGGGTATCTGAGGTCAGCGCTTCTTTCGCATCTCTCATACCCAGGTATGCAAAGGGGTGGAAAATTTCCTGGAAATTTCTGGAAATTTTCCAAAAATTCCCAGAAGATTCCAAAAAATCTTGGAAAGTTTAAAAAATTTCTGGAATGTTTGCAAAATTTAATGGAAATTTCCACCTTTTTGCAACGCTACTCATTTCACACCACCACACTCTCTCTCGTTTCATTCAAAAACATCTGCGATCTTCTTGCGCCTTAGTTATTAACTGTATTTACTGTAAAATGAAACCGGGAGGACTTAATATAACAGTATGAATAGTAGGCATGCAGTAATATTGTTACAGTCTCCTCCTTTAAGAATATTACAATTCAGAAAGGTTGTTTTGTACACTATAATGGATGTAGGACAATAAATAGGGATGCGCCGTTCCAATACTCATTTTGGGTATCGGCTCCGATACTGCTATTTTCTGCCGGATCCGTATCGGTCAGACAGGGCTGCTCCAAATCCAAAATTGTGCAAACTATTCTGTTACTGTTAAGCCGCATAAAAGGCATACATGCATTATAAAGCACAACAAAGTTTTTGTGCACCTTTAATTATAAGCTGACAATTATTTTCATGTTTGCCGATAACCGATAATGGCCGATATCTTAAAAACTAATTATCAAAAAAATTAAAAATTAAAAAATTTTGCCAACTCTACATAATAATGTACAAATAAAATTTGATATTCATTTTGAGATTTTCTAAAGATCAGATTGGAAAAAGTGTTATTTATTTATTTTAAACAAACAAAAAAAGATATACCTGTGGCAGGGCACTCCTGATCTTTGGAGAAGTCGATGCCAGCTCCAATAAGGGTCATGATCTTCTCAATCTGTAAGCACAAAACAAACACAGTGAAACCAAATGAAGACACTAACCACAGCGCAGTGTGAAAAAAGCAGCTGCGATTTATGTTAAAACTTTGCATTTATGATTTCCCAGCAAAGCAGACGAAGCAGTAATGCAACAACAAATACGACTGAGAAAACACCATCTATCATCCCAAGGTTATAAGAATCATGCATAATGCAAATAAGAAACATTTGGTTGCACCAGTCCTGACCAATACAGTCACAGGTGAACTGAGTGTCAGTCAACTACCCAAGCTTAACCAAGACAGACAATCTAGATTCCAAAAACCCAAGAAAGTAAACACCAAGACATACAGGTAAACTTGTAAACATGCAGGAGAACAAGAGAACAACATGTCCAGGATGTCATTTCATATAGTCCCCATCATCAATCACTAGTCCAACCAGTTAAATGTCAGACTAGAAAACACTGTCTGAAAAAGATATAAGGGTAAAAGTAGGAATTCCGCCTTGCATCTGAATAGATCAATGCAATTTAGCCAAGCAGGACATTTCTGAAAGTTAGCAGAGTCTAATGACATGTAAGCAACTCTTCACTTGGAGTCAGCATTCATTGATCATGACGTCCACACCCTTCAGTGATTGACAGACTGCTGCGGTAACTGAAAGGACACTGATTACATAACATCAGCACAGTCTGGGTTGTCATTTTAGTGTGGAAATTCATTAATTCAATCACAAAAAATGAATTCATAACATCAAAAAACAGGCCGTATTTGAGTCAGTGAGATTAAGATCTGTCCTTAGCAGTTGATGAATCTACTGATGTGTGGAAGCAGCTCCTAATTCTTCAGTATAACAGTGGAGTTATGTAATATGAAGACAATGGAGGAGGTGACGAGGCATTTGAAAATGCCGCACAGAAATTCTTTTAATTGGGGGATAATGCATCTGTGTGGCTGATATTAAACACTGGCAGAAATCTGAAAAATAATGAACTATGAGTTAGTAAAACAAAACGGTTCATTTTAAGTGACAGCAAAGCTGCCGAGCACTTGCTTATCCAAAGTAGCGAGGTCAAAAAGACACGGTAGACAGAAAAAGGAGAGAGAGCTTGAATCCTGGAACCACCGCTAAGAAAGGCTGGCCAAGAGAGAGCTGCGAGAAGACACTGACATGGTTTCCAAACTTTTAGTGACAGACAAATATTGAACCGAATAAAGCATGAAAATAAAGTTATATCATTATTGACTCATCCTTGTGTTGTTCCAAACCTGTATGACTGACTTTCTTCAGTAGAACACAAAAGAAGATATTCTGAAGAATGTTCGTGCTGCTCTCTTCCATTCCATAAGCATATGTGTGATGGTAAAGTCTTTCAGTGAGTGATGACTTTAATTTTGCTCTGTTTTTCACTAAAAAAAAAAAAAACTATTATATGACTTCAGAAAACCATATGGGCAACTTTTTCTACTTTTAACATACTTTATTTATTTATAGGTATGGAAAAGAACAGCATGAACATTCTGAACATCTCCTTTTGTCTCACAGAAGAAAAAGACATGCAGGTTTGGAGCATCACAATGTATTAACATTTTGAATGAGCTTTCATTTAGCTTCTATTTATTAATTTCATTTCAAGTTTTAGTATTTTTTATTTTATTTTATATTTCAATATAGCTTGCTTTATTTAATTTTTAGCAATTTATTTCAGTTAGCTGCCAAGGCAACTTTATTAAAAATGTATAATAACATTAAAATGTTTTTCATCTATTATTTATATTCAATTTATTTAATTCAGCATTATTTAAATTAACAAAAATAATTTAATAGTTTTAGTTAAAGCAATAGTTCACCCAAAAAGTCTGAAGAATATTGGTAGCCAAACAGTTTTGGTTCCCACTGACTTCCATTGTATGGTCAAAAAATACAAAGGAAGTCAGTGGTAACCAAAACTGTCTGGTTATCAACATGTTTGAAAAGACATGAAGGTGATGATGACAGAATTTCCATTTTTGGGTGAACCTTTTCTTTAACTTTAACAACAATGGAAAGTTATGTTTTTTTTAAATGGAAGCCCATTTCCGGCATTGAATAAAAAATAAAAAAGGTAATTGCGACTTTTTTTCTCAGAATTGCGTGATATAAACTCACAATTGCGAGTTAAAAAGTCATAATTGTGAGATATAAACTCACAATTGCGAGCCATAAAGTCGCAATTCTGAGAAATAAAGTCAGAACTGCGAGATAAAAACATTCAATTCTGACATTTTTTCTCGCAATTCTTTTTTTCTCAGAATTGCGAGTTTTTATCTCGCAATTGTGACTTTATAAATCGTAAACCTGACTTTATATCACGCAATTCTGAGAAAAAAAGTCAGAATTGCGAGAAAAAGTCAGAATTGCGAGTTTTTCTCTCGCAATTGTGACTTTATAAATCGTAATCCTAACTTTATATCACGCAATTCTGAGAAAAAAAGTCAGAATTGCGAGTTTTTATCTCGCAATTG
>JAFVLL020008690.1:0-33531 GCA_021397915.2 Tor tambroides
TTTTTTTAATCATTATTTATTTCTTTGCCGGGATGAAAATATATCAAACATGAGCGCGGTAAGAGCCTACGGTAATTCACGTTGGCCAAAACACAAAAAGAAACGCATTGTGGAAAAAAAAAAACACACACACAATCACAGACGTCGCATTCGGACATGATTAGTTTTCTCAGAGGATCACTGAGTTTGCTGAAAAACAGTAGGTAATTTCCTCTGGAATTATTACAGAGGTTGTCTGAGAAAAACACAGACGTGGCAGATTCGGACGGGATTAAAATCACCAAGTACGTATGTGAAACAAAAATTTCTCTAACAACCCCCTGTAAAACTAGTCCCGTCCGAATAGGGCTCTAGACAAGCTTGCATTCTTCAGTGTTGTTCAGAATGTCACACCAGATATCATGCACGATATTTTAGAGGGTGTTGGCACACTAGAGGTGAAGCTAGTGCTGTCAAAACTTATAGCTGAAGGCCACATTACCCTTGATACTCTCAACTATGGTATACTCTCAACTTGTGAACTAGGTTCACAAGCTTTGATTATGGTTTTGTTGATAGGTGCAATAAACCATCAGTCCTGTCAAGCCAAGAACTTAAAAACCCCAGCACCACCACAGGTCAGACTGCAGCACAAATGTGGTGCATATTACAATTCCTTCCTCTTATGATAGGTGACTTAATACCACATGACAACAAGCACTGGGAATTGCTGCTTCTGCTGTTGTCTTGTATGGAAATTATATTTTCCCCATCCCTGACTCCAGAGGCCACAATATACCTCAGCTGTCTTATTCAAGACCATCATACACTCTTCCAAGAGTTCTTCCCTCATTTGAATTTAAAACCGAAACACCATTTTATGGTTCATTATCCATCCACGTTCAGAAAGATAAGCCCCCTAGTAAACTTTTTAACCATGAGATTCGAAGGTAAACACAACTTTTTTAAAAGACTAAGCCATATCACATGTAATTTCAAAAATGTTAGAAAGACTATGGCATACAGGCACCAAATGATGCTGTGCTTTCAGCTGTTGACAGGCAGGTTGTTCAAAAAAGAAACTGAGATTGGTCCAGGTCAAAACTCTGTTCTTCAGTTGGTCGAGGATGTCCAAGATGTTACTGGTGGCTTGGAAGATTTTCCCCTTTCCAGTAATGTGTATATCCCAGCATGGGTCAAGGTTAATGGCACAGTATACAGACCAGGGATGACTGTTTTCATGACCTGCACTATAGAGGGAAATCCTCAGTTTGGTCGTATTAAAAAAATTGTCCATCTTAATGACAACGTGAAGCTAATAGTTCAGAGATGGATAACAGTTTCTTTCAGTCATCATTACTTTGCCTACACTGTTGTTCCTGACCAGGCATTGGAAGCACTTAGTGTCAGTGAACTGCATGATTTTCGCCCATTACATGCAGTTAAGTCATTTGACTGTGATGATGACCATTCCTATATTCCATTAAGGTATGGGCGTTTTTAGTGCTCCATGCACTAATGCCACTGTATTCAGTTCCTCTCTAGGTTTCCTTTCAACCAGACTCATTCGCCTCAGAATGTGCATGCAACCACCTCTTTACGTAAAGTTCTCATACATTGGTCACTATGGGTTGAGCGGGGTTGGGTAGATAAATACACATGTATGAGAATTTGGGATCACTAAGATTTTTAATATTTTTTTAAGAAGTTTCTTATGCTCATCAAGGCTGCATTTATTTGATCAAAATACAGAAAAAAAACTAATTTTAAAATATTATTTCACTTTAAAATAATGGGTTTCTATTTTAATAAACTGTCAAATATAATTTATTCCTGTTTTGTCACAGCTGAATTTTCATTAGCCATTACTTCAGTCTTCAATGTCACATGATCCTTCAGAAATCATTATTATATGCTGATTTATTATCAATATTGGAAACAGTTGTGCTGCTTAATATTTTTTGGAACCTGTGATACGTTTTTTCAGGATTCATATGGTAACAGGAGTTTGTTCTGTTTCTTCATGTCATTCCAGACAGACTGAATGATGATCAGATCAGATCTCTGTGTGGAGCACTGGCTGTTGTTATACAAAAATCTCACTGATTATTGCAATTAATGGCAAAATCAATGTTTGGAAATGTAAACTGATATTTCCTACTGACACATTACAGCAAAAGATAGAAATAACTGACTTAGAACACTAGTATTTTCACCAGCTGAAAAAATGATTTTAATCATTGTAACGAGGAGTCCACTGAAGGCGAGCGTAGTGATGAACCCAAGTGCAGTTTATTTACAAGGTGAAATCCAAACATCCAAACAGAATCCAAACAGACGAAGACTTGAAACAGACTTGACTTGACATGAACAGGCTTGACATGAAACAGACTTGGCATGGCATGAAACAGACGTGGCATGAACAAACTAAACTCACCGACAGCAGGTTACAACGTTAATACACGACAAAGACAACAAGGCAATAACTAGCAAACTTATAGTAAACTAAGCAGGTCACATGACAAGAAACAACCAATGGGAACCAAGACACATGACTTAGACAACCAATCAGAACATGACACATTGAACAAGGGAACCAATAGCAAAGAGACATGAGGGCAACGGAAGCATGACACAAACAGGAACCATAACAGAACTTCAAAATAAAAGACATTATAACAAGAACCTGAAACAAAACCCAAAACAGACCTTACAATCATTTTGGCCACCACTGTATATATGCATGTATTTCAGCATATATATCTTAGGCACATCAGTATTACCACCAGTAAAACATTGTTTAAAAAAGAAAACATTTTTTAAAAAGCCAGTTAATTATCTTTAGCTGTAGTGTGTCAGAAACCATTCTAATATGCTGATTTATTATTAATGTTGGAAACAGACACATATGGTAACAGTCACAAAAAGAGTATACAGTATTTTTAGGGCATAGAATAAGTAGGAGCAGTGGCTCTCAACTAAGATCCTAGAGTATTCCAACTGTAAGCATTCTGAATGTCTTTGTTTTCTTTGTACTCTACGTGTCTCTCTTAATTTTTTCCCTCATTTTAATGTTTTAACTTTAACAGAGTCTGAGTTGTCTTCGGCTGAGATTCACACAATGATTGAGTGGCTAAAGGACAACAGAAGCCCTCACAGTCAAGTTCATGAAACGTACAGCACCTCATCTGGCTGCATGGATTTGATCTTCTGGAACAAAAACTATTGAGGAAATCAATAGAGAATATCCTAGACTTTGTGACTTTCCAGGAATGGTGAGTATAATGATGTGCAGTATACAGAATTTTCTGAAGGGTTGTCTTAGCCTGTAGCAGAAATCCTATATTAATTTAACTAAAACGCTTCAGCTTTTTCATTCTTTTGTTGCAATCTACCATATATTAATAACAACTTAATGTTTTTCTTAGATATTGCAGGATTTTAGAGTTATATTCCCTGACCAGGCGGACCGCCTTTATGAATTCTGGGCTCCTGTCACCACTGACCGGGTTTTACTCTTTGCAAAGAAAGAGCCCAAGGCTTCAGATGTCCTTCCAGAAAATCTGGAAACACTGGCAATAGGTAGGTCATAGGTCATTTTAATTTCATACAGACTTCAGATGTTTTTATTGTAAACTGGTTTAGTCTGTCTCAGTGCAAATGATAGTAGATCCCCACAAAGATTGTTAAAATGAAAACCGTAAACTTTTTTTTTTTTCCAACTTGTGCGTTCTCTGTACTTTTGTCATTTAAAGGTGTTCGTGCAGAAATTGCCTTTAAAACCCTTCCTGCCATCTGCGCCAAAATGGTGCGCCCAACATACACTGAAATGAAGCGGTCCTTCATTGACATTCAACCTGTAAGTAAAAGCAATCCTGCAAAATCATGTGTGTTAAAATTGCAGTGCTCTGTGTAGTCAAGTTACCTTTATTTCTTTTGTATAAGACACACTTTGTACAATACAGATCGTTCCAAGAAGATATTTTGAACAAAACTGATGAGACTTTTCATTTTTGGGTGAATTATCACTTTGACCAGTTTAAATTCACTCATTTTTAAAGTTATTTTATCCATGAAATATCATCACAATGCATGTCAACTGAACTTTATTTATTCTTTTAAGGTTGGCACTAATATGGTGCAGTACTTGAACCACGAGACAAGCCAGAATCCACATCTTGGTGCTTTGAGAAAAGGAATACTCCTCCCAAGTTTTTATCATTTTCAGCGGGGAGGCGATAGAACAGGAGACATTACTTCAAGCAGTGGATCTGTGTTTCAAACTTTTCTTTGTGTATGATATCAACTACCCAAAGCCCTCTGCTCCCATTTGGGAGTTTTTGAAGCACACAGTTTTTAATATTCCAGGAAGAGTTCCTTCTGCACGCTGCCTCCTCCTTAAAAACTTTGTATTTAGTGATCAGTAAAAAACTTATTTTACTGATCATCAGTAGGTCCAGCAGCTAGCAGATTATTATTATTATTATTACTTGTGTTTGATTATTATTTTATTGTTATATGTTTATATGCTATGTTTGTTTTATTTGTGAACTGTATGTGTGTTTTGATATGAATATGAATTGACACACATTTGTTGGTTTTGAATTCAGTGTACATCTTGAAAATGTCTGTTGTATGTGCACATTTGTTTTGAATGTAATATTTCTACACATTCTTGTAAATTAAAATAAAATATTTCAAAATATACTTGTTAAAAATGTATTATTTGCATATTTAAATAAAATCTGTAATTTAAAACAGTAGTTTCATAATGTAGTTTTATTAAGTATTTTTTTAAATAAAAATACTGATGTGAATTAATATAAATAAGGCAGCGGCTATTTGCACTTAGTGTAAATAGCATCTTGTATTTGTTTTAATCTAGTAATTGATCGATTCAATGCATTTAAATGACTACAAACTAAGGTTTTCGTCACCACCGTCAGATGTGTCAACTCTGTCAGGTCTGTCACCTCTGTCAGATGAATATTTTGATATTTCACTATGAGGTTTTATATTTGTTCAGGAATTGTTTGTCACATGTCAAAGTATAATCTGTCTGCTAACATGAGAATGTGTTTTGAAATGCTAAAAGCATCTTGATTGCTGCTGAAGTTTAAGTTATTAAGTTAAGGTAAAAAGCACATTTTGATAAAAAAGAGAAAAGTTGGGAGGTTGCATCAAAGCATAGCTCAGTACAAATAAGATACATGAATGTAGTTTCATTTGTCTGAGTACAAGGTTTTATTTTTTCAATTTTGCACCCTGTTTTGTCCCACTTCTCAAGTATCAGTGATGTTCTACACCAAGGGTACTCAATAGGCGGACTCCGGTCCGTATCCGGACCCAGACACGGTTAAATCTGGACCGACGCCAAAACCAACATGCTATTTTAATCATAATCCAAATGAGTTTTCAGTGCAGTGCGCAATTGTGATTCCGCGCATATATCTTTGAGGCTCCTACTCGGTTTGGCTGCTTCATCTATGTCCGATCACAGCAGCTGTAACAGCACCGCTATAGCAACGTCACTCACTCACTCACTCACTCACTCAAGGCAGCCACATCGTTTGCGAGAAATACGGAGCAGTGCAAATATCGGTAACTGATTTTTTTTTTTTTTTTTGCTGACTAAAAGTGAAAATGGAGTGCTCAAAGCTGCCCGTTGATAAGAAAAGTTGATTTTGAAAACCGCGAGTTTAAAAGTGAGTAGACAGAAAAATATGCATTTGTGCTCCCCGTGGGAAGCACAAAACCAATGTGTTTAATCTGCAACGACATGGTTTCATAATGGTGTTTCACATGACCACTTTTGATGATTGCTACCAAGCATGCACATTTTGAACAAAATTACCATCAGAACACAGAGTTAAGGATCACAAAAATAAACCAGCTGAAATCATCCTATAAAGCTACAAGCAGTGTAATAGTTCACAACAGGAGCAGGCAACGGAAGCCTTACTAAGAGTAGTATGGGTCCTGGGAAAACACAAGAAACACTTCTCTGATGCTGAAATAGTCAAGGAGTGTATGAGTGAAGTGGTGACTGCTCTGTTTGAAGGGACTCAAAAGGATGAAATAATCAAGTAAGTAAGCCAAATACCCTATTCTGATTCCAGTGCTGCAAGACGAACTGAAATACTTGCTGATGTACTTTGAAATACTTTGCTTGAACAACTTGGCTCTGCTATAAAAAAAGCCAAATTCATTTCATTGGGTGTGGATGAATCCACAGACAATGCACAACTCATGGTCTTTGTCAGATTTTTTGATGAAGGGAGAATTTCATGAAGATGTTTTGGGTCTCACAAACCTCCATGGACACACAAGGGGGGATGAGATTTATGAAGCAGTGACAACAGATGCTTAGAGACAGAGAGATAGACCTGAAGCATGTTGTTTCCATTGCTACTGATGGAGCGCCATGTATGATTGGGACCACCCTGACCTCATGGCATACCACTGCATAATTCTCCAGATGGTTTTGTGTGCCAGCCTTGGAGAAAGGTACTCGGAAGTCATGACAACAGTCATGAAACTTGTCAACTATCTGAGAGCATCCTCTGCTCTGCAACATCGTTTGTTGTGCTCATTTCTAATAGAGGTGAATGCAACATTTGATGATTTGCTCCTTCACAACCATGTCCGGTGGCTTAGTAAAGGCAAGGTACTGGAACGGTTTTGGGCACTGCAGAAAGAGCTTGAGACATTTCTATTGGATCAGAAGAGTGCAAAAGAGGAAATAGAAATTGTTGCTTTTCTAACTGACATTACTTCCCATCTCAATGACCTTAATATGAAGCTCCAGGGCAAAAACAGCACAGTGTGTGGCCTCATGTCAGCTGTCCATGCTTTCCAGAGGAAGCTGGAGGGTGTTCAAATGTGACTTACAGCAGGACCTGCTTCACTTCCCAAGACTTTTGGATCAGACTGCAGGAAAACATCACCATTACAATTATGCTGAATTCCTGGACAAGCTGATGAAAAATTTCCAAACTCGCTTTGAAGATTTCCTCTGGGAAAACAAGTCTAGCTGTGCATCGAAAATCATTTCTTGTCAAAAATATTGCAGAATTCTCAACTGAAGCCACAAAAGTCTTCCCATGGGCCAGTGCCCTCACACAAACAAAGGCTAATTGAGCTCCAAAGCCTAGCACTGCAGGAATCTTACTGTGACCCTGTCACCTTCTGGACGAAGATGGTTACTGCAGCAGGTGTTCCTCTCCTGTAGAAGATGGCCCTTCAAATTCTCACAATGTTTCCCTCAACATACTGCTGTGAATCTGCCTTTTCAACCATGAACATGGTGAAAAACGCATACTGCAGCACACTCACCAATGAACACTTACATCAGTGCCTCTGCCTGGCCCTCACACCTTTTATGCCCAAGATTAAACAACTGGTGGCACAAAGAAGGTGTCACCTTTCAAACTAAAAGGCCTACCATGTTGTTTTTTGTGTATAGTTCGAAAGTTCTGGGGATTGCCTTTTTTTTTTGTTGGAGTTCTCTATTTGGAATTTGACCATCACTTTTCCGGACCTCAGACTGAATGGAAATTTGGTAAGTAGACCTTTCAAGTTTATACTTGAGTACCCCTGTTCTACACGAATACAAGTAATATTCATAATCATGTTTGGTATCATTTGAATTGTCTCTTTGTGACTGGTACAATGATCTCATTCTTACAAGATGTAGACTAAAAGGTAATAAAGATCCTAAGAGTATAGAGATATTTTGCTCACTGTAGAGGGTGTGCCATTTCCCAGTGTCTTTCATGCAAATTACCATCTGTCCCCAAAAAGGTGCAAATAATCATGTTTAGGACTTGATCAATGAAAATTATAATTGTTAGTTCCTGTCTCCATTTGGAAGATGTTGGTCGTGGTCTGAAGTACTTGCTGCAAATGTTGCAAGAAGATCAGGGCGACTCTGTAGCCAGAAGAGCCCGTAGTGTGGAGTGTCCATACACTCCATACTATGTATTTTCTGAGATCATGCATCTTTAACTCTTATATCTGTCTTTGAGAATTGGATGTCTTGTATTGACTTGATATCTTTGAATTGACTATGGAATTGCTATAATACATATTTACCTGAATGATAATAAATTGTTACATTTGATTTTATTCTGACTTACTCTGTCAATTACGAACGGTGCAGCATTCACTCTTGAAAAAAAAATTCAACTTTAATGGTTACAATACATGTATCCAGGCCTTCATTGGCCAAACATTTCTTTTTACATTCTTGCCAGTGAGCAACAGGTGTTACTCTGCCAATTAATGGAGTGGCTTCCAAACAAATTAGGGGGAAAAAAACAACCACAGGATCAGAAAAACAATAATCAATTTCTTGATTGAGACCTTTGGGAATTAATGTATCTAAAATAAAAATCCAAAAAGTAAAAAGTAAAAAAAAACCTCACAAATAGAATGTGAATATTCTTTAAAGTATTGTGCTACTGGGTTACTCATGTCCTCACATCTTAAAGCACTACGGTGTTCACATATACGAGTTCTTAATTATCTTGGTTTCTCACCAACATACAACATTCCACATGGACAGTGTATAGCATAGAGATGACATTTTTTATAAATATATTTTTCCCTGTTCTAGGATGTGGAAAATATTTAAATCTCCTGGGCCCGTATTCACAAAACATCTTAAGGCTAAAAGCAACTCGCCAATTTACGAGAAAATCTTAAAAAATAATGGGTGTGTCAGTCCTAAATTCAGGACCCCTAAATTTTTGCTCTAAGAGTATTTCACAAAGCGTTTTAGCACTAAAACTAGCTCCTAAATCTGTGAAATGTTAGGAGTAGTGAAGAGGACTCCTAAGTCACTAAGACTAAGCCACAAACTATCCTAAAATGGCTGTTGCCGGCAATCTGCCTCGGACATTTTAGAAACATTTGACGATAATGAGCTTTTAAAAAGGTATATCGCCTTAGTTGTGAGGGCAGGGCCGTGCACAGACATTTTGAGGGGCAGTGGCCCAAACTACAAAAAGGGGCACTAAGGGGGTTGGTGCTTGGTAATACAAAAATTCAATTAAAAGAGAAGACAGCACACTCTGTAATAATTTCAGAAACTATTTACTGTTTTACATTTTGATATTTACCTGTTCCTTTTACAGCAAAACCTTTTTTATTAGGTACCATGTCCTCAAAGATCTTGATAACCTCATCTTTTATGATTGGGATGTCCTTTTCAATGGCCAGAAGCAGAAGATCAGTGTCGTTCTCTCAAGTCGTTCTTGTCCACATACATTGCGAAGCTTAGTTTTCACGAGCTTCAACTTTGAGAATGAGCATTCAACAGTGGCTGTTGAGACTGGTAGGGTTGCAAAGATTTTCAGCTGCTTAAAAAGTGTTGGAAACACAACATGAGCGTCAAACTCCTTGAATGTTTCCAAAATTGCATGGGCACTTTTTTGTGAGCATGTGTATGAAGAGTGGAAAACTCTAAGCTCAGTTCGCAGCTGTTCTCCTCTTCTCCTCTTGAAATCCGTAAAACTCACAGAGAGTATGGGCAGCATTAAGTGCTTCAGCATTTGCAGTGTCTGTCCATTTTGATGGCTCAATCAAGCAATGCAGTGACATCACAGGTTTGTCAGTGTTCCCTTTACCTTGAAATCGCCTGTGGAGTTCCTGAATCAGAGAATCCAAAAAAGTGAAGTACATCCTTCCTCTGTAGTACTCCTCTAAAGTCTGTGGCTGGTGGTCCTCTGTTGCTGATGTGGAGCAGTACTTAAACTTTGTTGGCACTTTTCGTCGTATTGCTTGCCCTGGAATCTCTTCAGGCACATTGATCCCTCGTCTCTGCTTGAATGGTAGCCTTGCGAATGGTAGCCAATGGCAGACTTTGTCAGATCTTCCAGGAATTGGACAACTGCAGGAAGGCATTTTCTAAGAGGCCTCAGGGCTGTTTCCCTGCAGCTCCATCGGATGTCTGAGAGCTTCTGTAGCTCAAGGGCACGCTGGCCACGATTCATTGCTTGCTGTGTTTGAACAAAAGTTTAATGTCATTTTGTGGAGTTGGCAATAAAGGTGTAAAGTTTTTCAACTATGTTAAAAAAACTGACAAAACGTATGCTAGACTTTGCACTCCCCACTAATACAAGATTCAAGCAATGAACATATAATGCCTTTTCATTTTGCTTTTGTATTCTGGACTGTAGTCTTTTGTAAGGCCTGCTCATGTTGGCTGCGCCATCATAACCCTGGCCACGGATGTCCTCAACTTTCAGCTGGTTCTCCTTCAGCAAGTTCATCACTAGGTTTTCAAGTTGTTCTCCTGTTGTTGACTGAGCATCACAGAGCTGAATGAAGTGCTCCTTTATGGTCATGTCATGTACATAACGCACCACAAAGCACACCTGTTCAATGTGTGATACATCAGTGGTCTCATCAAGTAAAATGGAAAATGTTGATGCTTCCCTCATTTTCCCCATTGCTCTAATTAGGTCATTTTGTATTCGGTTTCAGAGGAGAGACACCTGAAGTTTATGACGTGTTGCTTGTTTTTCCTTGATGTTGTCAAGATAAAGCTTAAGAACACTGTCATATTGGCTAACCAACTCCACAATTTCTTAGAAATTTCCTTTGTTCTAATTTGAGAGGTTTTCATTGTCGCCTCTGAATGCCATGCCTTGTTTCGCCAAGTACAATATAATATCAATCAGTCGGTAGATAATCTCCCTGTTGTTTTGCCTTTCTCTTTCTTTGGCAGCCTGCCAAAGTCAGCCTTTTCCAAAGCTGTATCTAATGCCTTTCTTTTAAAGGGATTCCACCGAATCATGCCTAGCATGTGTGACTCTGTCCTGCTATGCTCCTTCATTTTTCCTTTTGCCCGCTTCCACAGACTTACCCCCACTGACTTCCAACCTGTCCTGCTCTTATACTTTTTATCATTCATGAAAAGCCTGCAGCTGAAACAGTACATTGCATCATTCTCAGGAGAATACTCTAACCAGGGGTGTTCTTCCTACCACTGTCCCGGAAACTAACGTCCTTGTTCATTTTTTGGGAATGGCAAAATTGGATGACAGAGTCCTACTGAATTTGTAAATTCTGTAAAGGCCATATTGTACGTTATATTGCATTTCTTTACATGGGCAGGATCTGATGGATTTTGTAACTGAAGCAAAAACTTTCTCCCTTGTGGCTGTGGCTGCTTCACTCTCCATATCTTCCGGTTCTGCCTCTGTCTCTTCCCTCTCTGTCTCATTGTATTGCCTTTCTTTCTCAATCTGAACATTTTCTGTCTCTGGCTCAGTTCCTTCACCTTCACCTTTACTTTGCTGAGTTGCCTGTGGGGCAGTTTCATCTTAATATAGAAAATGAATTACAAACCATTTACAATCATATTGTAAATACAATTGGTAGGCTTAGTGCTAATTCAATTTATGCTGTTGTAATTATTCTTTCATTCAAATAATTTAATGTCTATCTTTCTTTTTATCACACTCTAGCATATCCCTTCCAGTTTAACAGTCTTACTCTTACCTGTACCTGATTTGGCTGATGCTCAGTGGGCTCTCCCTCACTCTCTGGGCCTGCTTCTGCCTCATCTTCAATGGAAGTATAAGTATTAGACATTTAATTTAATATTATACACCATAAATATATATTAACATTTAGAATATTTAGATTACCTTCTTTATTTATAGGCCTACTATTGATATGATTTTAATAAAATAAATGATGTGTTGTAGCCTGGATTACTAGTATCAACTAGGCCGAAGTGATTATAATGGGAAATATACTTAATTAAAAGACTTAAAGTGTGACAAACAGCTAAATATTCTATATGATGATTTACCTGCTGGCTTGCTGGAGCTTTGAATCCATGTTTTCAATGTTGAACTGCCCTTTAGCAGCCTCCCTTCGCTCTTTCTCTCTCTGTCGTCTTTTTTGTGAAGGCATTGTTTTTTTTTCTCTACAAAGTGTGCCAACAACAGCAAATTTGGTGTTATGTATATTAGATCTGATAATTTGACTAGACATTCAAACTCTAAGAACGTGGATATTTAGTACAAGTTGTTAGCACTTTTAGAAGACCGAGAGCAAATCATTATGGACAGAAATACAAAAACAAACAACCAAATTACTAATTCAGCAGAACAACCACTGACTGTAATGTGGATTGTAATGCATCTATCTATCTGGTAATGCAACGATCATCGCGAACTGTCGTCTCCACCTTCCAGAGAGTGGGCACACAGATTGTAAGTGTGCTGCAGGGTGGGCGGTAAAACACGGAGCGGATTAGCGGAATCAGTGGATCTTTAGCGGTGCGGTAACAGAATGGGATTTGGGGGTGGGGGTTGAGAGGGGCACCTCAGCCAATGAGGGCAGAGGGGCAGTGACTCTAGCATACTTCCACGGGAAGTATGGGTGCTGAGGGTGCTACTGCAGCACCCCCTGGCATGTAGCCCAAGACAAAATGGGGGGGCTGAGGGTGCAGTGTTAAAAATAAATACGGTAAATGAAAATTTTGTAACAAAAAATGAATAACTCATTTTATTAATTTGTATATTTATTAAAATTAATAGAAAAAAGAAGCCTAAGCCCACAATGACAATAAGCAACAGTAAAACATGAATTAAGTTGAATCAAATTGATTGTGAAAGTCGTTTCAACTTAAACTGACTTAGGAAGTCGTTTGTTGCCATGAATTTTCGATCATATTACCTGCACTGTACCCAAATCAAGAATTAACGACCATTTCTATAGCCATTGCAAAGATACAGCAGAGAAAGATCAAGAGCATCTACCTCGGCAGCAATCTTGCATTCTTGCATCTGCAGCACTTATTTTGATCTTTAACGTTAGATCTTTCCTATTCTTGGAACAAAATTAATGCTTAATATTGATTCAGTATTACTCTTAATGAAAAAAAAATCCCACACACAACATCAGCAATACTACAATGACAAAGTAGCTTTTATTCAACAAAAAAACTTTTATCAACGGAACGAATAAGACATACCCGCATTGTAACAAATAAATAAAAGGTTTTTGGATTTTCCCCTTACTTCAAATGAATGCTTAGTTTGGCTGATTATTAATAATAGCCTAATAATAATAAAAGGCTATACAATAAAACAGTACAATGACAAATTCACTTATATTAAACTTTGAACTTTTATTAACAATATGAATAAGGGAAATATGTTTTACCCACATAGTAACACAAATAAATAAGTTTGCTCTCCTAAAAGCAGAGCCCTGCACGGGCCTCAAATTTAGGCCCTAGCCCAACCCTGGCCCGAGACACTCAGGCCCTAGCCCGGCCCGTGTCCTACAGCTTATCAGAATTACCGGCCCGAGTCCGACCCGAGCTGTTGGAAGAGGTGTTAAGGCCCCAATATACTTCAAACGAAGTTCATTTTCGTTCTTCGTTTGGGGGCAAAAAGAAGTTCGAAAAGGCAGAGCGATGGTATACTGTTTTCGAACATTCCAACACCCCCGCACTGGTGTAGGGTGTAGATTAATGTAAACATGTTGCGACGCTCACGCGTATGCCCTAAACACTACAGCGATGCAATGAAGGTGTATCTAGTTCTTTTATTAAACTGGATAAATTATTACGTTTTTATATTTTATGTGGTGTCATGATTTGATAAAAATAAAGGTTTATTATTGTATGTTCTTTTGGCATTTCATGCTGTATACCTTTTAAATTCGCTTATTGAAAGAACAACAGCAGCAGCAGTATGGTGTAACATTTATTTGAGACACATGTATTTGGTACTTGCCACCTTATATCTTTACTCTTTCGTTTCATTCTTTTCATGGCTTTGGAAAACTTGCATCTGATTTTTCTCTACATCGCTTTTTGCAAAACTCCGGGTCATCGACACCAAGCTTCGTTGCAATTTCTTTCTAGGAATTAAATGCTTTCTCTGAACCTTTAAAGTCTCCCCGCGAGTGAACGTACAGGTGCGGATATATTTGTGGCAGTTCTGTTATTCGACACAGTGTATTTATGTTGCTAGTGACTTGGAGATGTTGTTCCCCCGCCTGACTTTTGTTGAATGAGAAACGAACCAGGAAAAAAAAGTCAAAGGCGGCGGAGCTCCCAAACCCGCCCATCGATTGCGTAATCGCCACGGACCAGTGGTAGCTCAAAGGTATTTTGAAGCCAAAACGAACTCCCCCAGAAAGTTCGCTTTGGTGGGCTGTATCGAACTGCCAAAACGAACTCAAAACGAACTTTGTTTCGGCCTGATTTTGTTCGAAATGACGTCATATCAGTTCGTTCTTCGATTTCGTTTGAAGTATATCGGGGCCTTTAGTGAGGCCAGCAGGGGGTGCTCACCCTGTGGTCTGTGTGGGTCCTAATGCCCCAGTATAGTGATGGGGACACTATACTGTCAAAAAGCACCATCTTTCGGATGAGATGTTAAACCGAGGTCCTGACTCTGTGGTAATTAAAGGCACACTATGTAAGTTTTTGCCACTAGAGATTACATTTTCAAAACAATAACAAAGGCGAAGCTTGATGATGCTGTGAAGGAGGATGTTCTCTGGCGAGGTAATAAATAATCTTTTTTATTAATTGTACCTTCCACAGTTATTCAAACAGTGAATAAATTACACAGAGAATACGAGCAAAGAACATTTACATTGTGAAAGAACATGATGACTGACTTAAGTCTAGCGCGAGTTTAAGCACTCTCAAAAAATCCCCTTATAATCAGTAAAGCTGTCTATACACGGTTTTCTGAATAAATCTCTTACATTATGTACATCTGCACTTTGTTGTTTATGAGAGAATTCGCGTGAGAATGAATGAATGATGCATTTTATATAGCGCTTTATTGTGTATTGCTGTACACCCAAAGCACTTTACAATCATGTGGGGGGTCTCTCCTCAATCACCACCAGTGTGCAGCATCCAGTTGGATGATGCAACGGCATCCACAGTACAATGGCGCCAGTGCGCTCACCACACACCAGCTACAGGTGGAGAGGAGAAATAGAGCCAATTCAGTGGATGGGGATTATTAGGAGGCCATGATGGTCAGAGGCCAGTGGCCACAATTTGGCCAGGACACTGGGGTTACACCCCTACTCTTTACGAGAAGTGCCATGGGACTTTTTTAACACTCTAGAGAATATTTGTGATGAGAGAGGTCTAAGGACATTCCATGATCTGCAGTCTTGTTATAATTTGTCAGGTTTCTCATGCTGCTTCTTTTTGCAGTTGAGATCTTCACTTAAAGCGTATGGGGTTCCCTGGGACAGACCTTTGACATCTCACCCCATAGCTCACTGGTTTGAAACCTTAAAGGTGAAAACTATCAAGGTTTCTCGTCATGGAGAAATGTGGAAATCTTGGTATTACTCCTATCTGGGACAGAGAGCTTGGAGTGCAAGATCACAGTTTTGATTGGGAATTAATATGGCAAAATATTTCAGCCTCGTCTAAAAATCCTGCCCACCAGTTGATAAACTATAATGTAGTTCATAGAATATATTATACACCCCTGAAACGTTTTAGAATGAAACTTATCTCTTCTCCTGTTTATATCAAATGTAACAACGAGGCAACGGCCAGTTTTTTTCATGTATTCTGGGAATATCCCCTGATCTTCAATTTTTGGATTAACGTCTCTGCAATCTTATCACAACTTTTGGAACTGATGATTTATCCGGAACCTTGTCTCTTCCTTCTTAATGATGACTCTTCAGTAACCCTGACTTTAAAACAAAAACAAACTTTCTTCTCAGGGTTAACAGCTGCAAAGAAAACGATTATCAGTTCTTGGTTTCCTCCTAATTCCCTGTCAAAACAGCAATGGCTGTCCTATTTTATAGATATTGTTTGTTTGGAGCAATCCACTGCTTTAATTAATAGAGCAAAAAATTTTAACCATTGTCCACTGGAACTGAATACACGATAATCTGATCTCCATTATTAAAACTAAAGTGATGTATATAGGATAGGAGAGTTTACTTATGCTGCCTTCACGTGTTATCGGAATTATCATAAAAATGAGTTTCCTAATCGGAAATTGGACGTGAACGGACTCTCAAGTCGTATTTACTACTGGGAAATTCTGAAAAAATTTTGATACCAGAGTTTCCAAGTTGGGCAGGTCATAAATTTTAAACATGGTGGAGGGGACATCCATTGCTGCTGTCAATGCTGTTCTCACAAAAACTACATCCCTTTGTCTTGTCGCTAAAGTAGTGTATTTACAGGCTAGATATGAACGATCATTCGAAGCATATTGTATGTTTTATAAGCAGTGAAGTAAACATGTATTTGACCGAAATTCCAGAATTGTCAGCAAACTGCATGTATAGCGCAGTGAATGTTTATATGATTGTCAAGCAATGGGATGCTACATTTTATTCTTTCCGACATTAAAGCACTTGAATATGACAAGCTCGTAATCACGACTTCATAAGTGGGAAATAGGAAATTTCCGATAGCACATGAAGGCAGCATAAGATGTCATCTATGGAATATGGGATGGCAGGTTCTTTTGTTTGATTTGATATATTTGCTTTAACTTTATTTTATTAGACACTTTCTCCCTATGTTTTATTTATCTCTGACATTATGTATCTAGTTCTTTTTCATGTCTGTGTTTCTATTTTTCTATTGAAATTTCTGTTTTATATTTGTTATCAGGCGTGCTGTCCACATTGAATTAAGTCTATGAAAATTTGTTATTGTCATTATTGATAACTTTGTTCACAAGAAAAGCATAATAAAGCATTAATAAAAAAAGACTACATTCCTTTTGCAAATTCCCTGAAATTACCATTATAAGGAAAGTAAGGAGGTATGTTAGAAAAAAAATGTTCTGCTAAATGAATAGTAATTTGTTACAACCCCAGTCTAGGGTCAGGGAGGTAACATAAATAAAGAGTACTGGGACTGCTTTTACTATTTCTGTGTTTTGTATTTATTTTCTGTTTACACCAAATCTGTTAAATTTTCTTTAGAACTAAAAGTCTTTTCTCAAAGACTTCATATGAAAGGGTTCTCTTCATGGTGAATTCTCACGTTAATCCCAAGGTTTGCTTTGTCTAAGCCAGATTTTCCACAGTGAAGGCAAGTGAAAGGCTTCTTTCTTATTACACAATTGTAACAGAATTTCCTGTCCATGAAACGCCTTTTACACTGATAACATATTAATCTGTTCTGTTGAGTGAATCTTTGTGTGGTTATTAAGGGATATTTTGGATCTGAAACTGTTTCCACATTGTTGGCAGATGAAAAGGCTCTCTCCAGTGTGAACACTCATGTGGCCTTTGAGGTTTCCTTTTTGACAGAAACTCCACACTTAGGGCATATGAATGGCTTTTCTCCATTGTGAATTTTCATGTGGACTTCAAGGTTTCCATATATAGTGAAACCTTTACCACATTGTTGGCAGTTGAAAAGGCTCTCTCCAGTGTGAACACTCGTGGACATTGAGGTTTCCTTTTTGACAAAAACTCTTTCCACACAGTTTGCAGGTGTAAGGCTTCTCTCTGGTGTGAATTCTCATGTGAACATTACGGTTTGCTCTTTCAGTAAAACTCTTTCCACACTGTTGGCAGGTGTAAGGTTTCTCTCCAGTGTGAATTCTAATATGCCTTTGAAGGGTTCCATTTTTTCTGAAACTTTTTCCACACTGTTGGCAGGTGTAAGGTTTCTCTCCGGTGTGAATTCTCATGTGGACTTTAAGGGTGTCTTTTTTAGTGAAACTGCTTCCACATTTTTGGCAGATGAAATGACTTCTAGCTCCTGTCTTTTGAGCTCTCTTTTGTGTTGCCTGTTTAGTTTGTGAGCAACTAAAACTCTCTCCAGTAAAATCATGTTTCTCATACTGATCTTTGTCTTCCATTTCATTTAGTTCTTCACTTTTCTCACCAGTGTGAACACTCATGTGGCCTTTGAGGTTTCCTTTTTGACAGAAACTCTTTCCACACTTAGGGCATATGAACGGCTTTTCTCCATTGTGAATTCTCATGTGGACTTCAAGGTTTCCTTTTATAGTGAAACTTTTACCACAATGATGGCAGTTGAAAAGACTCTCTCCAGTGTGAACACTCATGTGAATTTTGAGGTTTCCTTTTTGACTAAAACTCTTTCCACACTGTTGGCAGGTGTAAGGTTTCTCTCGAGTATGAATTCTCATGTGGCTCTCTAGGCTTCCTTTGCGAATGAAACTATTTCCACACAGTTTGCAGGTGTACGGCTTCTCTCCGGTGTGAATTCTCATGTGAGCATTACAGTTTGTTCTTTCAGTAAAACTCTTTCCACACTGTTGGCAGGTGTAAGGTTTCTCTCCAGTGTGAATTCTAATGTGCCTTTGAAGGGTTCCATTTGTAATGAAACTTTTTCCACACTGTTGGCAGGTGTAAGGTTTCTCTCCGGTGTGAATTCTCATGTGGACTATAAGGGTTTCTTTTTTAGTGAAACTGTTTCCACATTGTTGGCAGATTAAATGACTTCTAGCTCCTGTCTTTTGTGTTGCCTGTTTAGTTTGTGAGCAACTAAAACTTTCTCCAGTAAAATCATGTTTCTCATACTGATCTTTGTCTTCCATTTCATTTAGTTCTTCACATTTCTCACCAGTGTGAACACTCATGTGGCCTTTGAGGTTTCCTTTTTGACAGAAACTCTTTCCACACTTAGGACATATGAATGGCTTTTCTCCATTGTGAATTCTCATGTGGACTTCAAGGTTTCCTTTTATAGTGAAACTTTTACCACAATGATGGCAGTTGAAAAGGCTCTCTCCAGTGTGAACACTCATGTGAATTTTGAGGTTTCCTTTTTGACTAAAACTCTTTCCACACTGTTGGCAGGTGTAAGGTTTCTCTCCAGTATGAATTCTCATGTGGCAATCTAGGCTTCCTTTTCGAATGAAACTATTTCCACACAGATTGCAGGTGTAAGGCTTCTCTCCAGTGTGAATTCTCATGTGAGCATTACAGTTTGCTCTTTCAGTAAAACTCTTTCCACACTGTTGGCAGATGTAAGGTTTCTCTCCAGTGTGAATTCTAATGTGCCTTTGAAGGGTTCCACTTTTAACGAAACTTTTTCCACACTGCTGGCAAGTGTAAGGTTTCTCTCCAGTGTGAATTCTCATGTGGACTTTAAGGGTTTCTTTTTTAGTGAAACTCTTTCCACATTGTTGGCAAATGAAATGTCTTCTAGCTCCTGTCTTTTGAGCTCTCTTTTGTGAATTCTGTTCAGTTTGTGAGCAACTAAAACTTTCTCCAGTAAAATCATCTTTCTCATACTGATCTTTGACTTCCACTTCATTTAGTTCTTCACTTTTCTCTTTCAGGAGCATGAAGTCTAAAGCAAAAAGAAAACAATACAAGTTAATCCTTTTTTAATGGCATGAAGCAACATACATCAATACATTTAGACATGTAAAGCATCAAAGCCAGCAACATGTATTTTTGATAAAAGCTATTGAAAGATGGGTTGCCTGTAATCCTTTTCTCAAGATTGTTAACTCTTTACTTTCTTCTGGAAATGATCCAAATACATTTCAATCTGGCATTTATCAAATCCTTATGAAACATGGCAGTTATCAACATCACACCATGCTTTAACAGTCCTTCCAGGATTTTGCGATTCTGTGATTGATGTGATTTAACACGTGTGATGTCATTGCAAAATGCATTCAGCCAAAACCCACTTCAAATCGATCTTGCATTCTTTCTACAACCCGAATTCTGGAAATGTTCTAAAAAATGAAAAAAAAAAAATTCTAAAAAATGAAAACTAAAAGACAAATCATTTGAGCCAATATTTTATTCACAATAGAACATTGATAACAAATGTTTAAACAGAGAAATTTTACATTTATCCACTAAATGAGCTCATTTCAAATTTGATGCCTGCTACAGGTCTCAAAAAAGTTGGCATGGGGGCAACAAAGGGCTGAAAAAGCAAGAAATTTTGAAAATATTCAGCTGGGAGAACATCTAGCAACTAATTAAGTAAATTGAGATCAGGTCTGTAACATAAAAGGGATGTCTTAGGGAAGGCAGAGTCTCTCAGAAGTAAAGATGGGCAGAGGCTCTCCAATCTGTGAAAGAGTGCGTAAAGATTGTGGAATATTTTAAAAACAACGTTCCTCAACATCAAATTGCAAAGGCTTTGCAAATCTCATCATCTACAGTGCATAATATCATCAAAAGATTCAGACAAACTGGAGAAATCTCTGTGCGTAAGGGACAAGTCCGAAGACCTTTGCTGGATGCCTGTGGTCTTCGGGCCCTCAGATGACACTGAATCACTCATCGGCATGATTCTGTCATTAACATTACTAAATGGGCCCAGGAATACTTCCAGAAACCACTGTCGGTAAACAATCCGCCATGCCATCTGCAGATGCCAACTAAAGCTCTATCATGCAAAAAGGAAGCCAAATATGAACGTGGTCCAGAAGCACCATAGTGTCCTGTAGCATCTGCTTAGGATCAGTGATGATCGTTGGGCTTGACATTTGCATATAAATTACAGACCTGGCCCCACATTCTACATTTATATGGGTGCTAAATTGCTAATGGTTTCCCCCACTATCAAGAAGATGCTAAACAGATCAACTCTCTGGTCTCCCCATCGGACTTCAAACACATTCCAAAAGAGAAGTAAATGACCCCCGGCGCGAGGCACTAACGGCCCAACTAGACCAGCGGACTACCTCCACAAATACAATACACATCACGCAACACATACACACACACAAAGACATTTTCTTTATTAAGGCCATAATTAAGCGGTTATAAATATATCTGGTATATGCATGTGTTGTATGTATGTTTCCCTATTATATTAGCCTAATTACAACTCTTTATTTGTATTAGTTAGACTCTAAACGCTTATATTCAGGTGTATGAGAGTATCTCTGCTTTAATATCATCTAGAGGTTTCTTTCTTGGTATCAAAATGATCTTCTCTTTATTCCTCAAACAATGATGTACACTATGTGATCGTGAAATGCATCATACAATTTCTACTATGCTTTGAATTAAAACAGCACCAACTCTCCAGACCAGCAATAAACATGCAAATGAGCCATAAACAGAGACAAAGAAAGTTGTCTCTGTTTATGTTCTTTGTTGAGACAAAGAAAGGTGGGTGTGGCTAGGAACTATCAAAAGTCCCTAACTCAGACTAATCATTGCTCAAAACCCTTCTTTCTTGAGACGGACACTCTCCAAGACTCTCCTAGACTCTTCAAAACTCTCCTCTTGAGTTTGATTTTCTGGCAGTTTTTATCTTCAAGTAACTTTTGTCGATGGACTTTCCTATCTTCAGAAGAACCAGAGGAAAACCTCTAGCTCAGTCCTAAAGAAATCATCAAGAACATCTGTTGTCTACCGCATCAGGACTCTCGTTCAGCAACAAAACCAATGCAAGTAACTGTTTACCACTATTTAGATGCGTTTAAGTTTGAGCCCCTTTTAAGGTGATTTTTGATTTTCTGATGATTCTCATTAGGTTGTGGTTAATTGATGTGAAATACTGCCATTCTTTTGTACTTCTCTCTTTCTTCCCTTACTTTCCTTCATTGTGTATATATGTGTTTTGCTTAGTTTAGTTATATGTTAGCTATAGTTTCATTTATTAAATCACTTATATTCACAATTGATTGTCTCTGTGTACTGCTCACAATTCAAAGTCACTGAATGTTGCTCCTCGCTACATGCTAAACTACTGCTAGTACTGCATAAAGTAGGAAAGCTATTCTTCCTTGGCCAGGAAAATAATCTTTCCTAGAATTGATAAATGATTATATTTTCTGCTCGGTGGACTCCCAGATCAAATAATTGTAATATTGATTCTGCTACAGTTAATTCTAAGATCTAATCTAAATATTTATTATTAATTATAACCAGTTATAATTAGTTATAAATATTTCCCTTTTGAGCTAATTTGCTACAGTCCTGTCGGCCAATGCTCATCTAAAATTCTTGTTGGAAATCATGGACGCCTTGTCCTCTGGGCTAAAGCGGAGGGAGACCTACCAGCGTGTCATCAGTGTTCAGTTCAAAAGGCAGGATCTCTGATGGGATGGGGGTGCATTTAGAGCAACATATTGCTCCCCTTTAGACGAAGTGTATTTCAGCAGGACAATGCAAAACCACATACTGCAGCTATTACAATAGCATGGCTTCGTAGTAGAAGAGTTCGGGTGCTGAATTGGCCTGCCTACAGTCCAGATCTTTCACCTATAAAGAACATTTGGCGCATCATTAAACGAAAAATACATCAAAGACGACCACAAACTCTTCAGCAGCTGGAAACCTATATCAGGCAAGAATGGGACCAAATTCCAACACTAAAACCCCAGAAACTCATAACCTTTATGCCCAGATGTCTTCGAACTATTTTGAAAAGAAGAGGAGATGCTACACCATGGTAAACATGCCCCCGTCCCAACTATTTTGAGACCTGTAGCAGGCATCAAATTTGTGCATAAAATTGTAAAATTTTTCCGTTCAAACATTTGTTATGTTATCTATGTTCTATTGTGAATAAAATATTGGCTCATGTGATTTGAAAGTCTTTTATTTTTCATTTTATTCAAATTAAAAAAAAACGTCCCAACATTTCCAGAATTCAGGTTGTAACTAGGGCTGTCAAAAATTTTTTTGGAATTTTGAATATTAGTCGAAGTTAAAATAAAAAAAATCCACATTCAAATGCAAAACGTTGTATTCGAATTTTAGCTGTGCGTCAGGCAGCCTTATCAGTGGCGCACGAGATGCGATGAAGATGTAGGTAGGTGTCACTGCATTTTAATGCTTTTTTTAACCTATCCAGTTGAACCCACTGGATACGTCGTGAAGGACTGGATTGCAGATCTACAATGGCCCTCATAATAATGTTAATTATAATATTTCTTGAATAATTATTTATCAAAGTTACATTTATACATGTTAGAAAATTAGTTGGATATGGCTTTAGCCATTTTGCTGACTTATGCATTGACGGAATTAGCAACCTCTGTCAGGGTATAATTGTGGTGATTTTTGTATTGTAAGGCGGGTCGGCCTACGAACTCCATCGCGAGTGTTAAAGCTGACTTCTGCAGATGAAACTGCAAACTATTTCTTCAGTAAATTTCTTTAAATTAATCGCAATCTGACTCCTGGTCTTTGTTCGTCATACCTGGTCCATGGGTTTTAACTGTAATTCCCCAACAGTTGTTCATTCAAAATATTGCGGAAAAAGAGAACATCAATGCGGAGATGATGTTGTTTACGTCAAAACTGGAACCAAGCCGTTCACACAGAACGCATATTTTGCGCATTTTCTAGACGGACATCTATCACCGTTGCACTCGCGTCTCGCAAAAGAGAGTCGGCTATTTAAAAAGCCATTTAAAATTATTGTAAGTTCAACTTTGAAAAATGTCTTAATTTATGGCGGGACGGGTCTCTCCCCATTCCACTGCATCTCATGTTTTTAAATGAAAAAAGTAACGTTTCTCCTTGTGATTGGTTTTCCGTGCTTTGTATTAAACTGTGTATATACATGATGCTTTTTTTGTTTCTAATTGTTTAAGAACACCAAGCCGAGTTCACTAGAGGCGACAAAAACCGACGGTGTAGTTCTCACTTGCGTCGATGGCCCGATGCCGATTAAACATGTTGAATCTGCCGAACGACCGACCGTCGGTTTGGTGTGTCCCGGCCTTAAAGCGTAAAGCCGGAACACCTTCCACGTACGACAGTCAGCAGAAGTGAGAGAAAAGTGTTTATCACATTTGAAATATGGATATTTTTCTGACAAGAACGCATGGAATCGATACAGGAGGCCTTTATTCATGCCCCGGAGCCATGTGAGGCACACTTTATTATGAATGCGCGTGCTTTGTTTTGGACTGTTAAAGTTCTCTTTAACACCCGCCGACTGCAATGATAACGCTTGGAATAGCCAGGACAATTTTTAATATAACTCTGATTGGATTTCTCTGAAAGAAGAAAGTCATATACACCTAGGATGGCTCGAGGGTGAGTAAAACACAGGCTAATTTTCATTTTTGGGTGAACTAACCCTTCAAGTGTAAACGACCACTGACTACCACAGATTGACCAAACCGGTTTTTCTTTGTGGCTGAAGGCACACCTTCACATGCCTTCACACAAAATGGACACAAAATTGACTAAACCTTCTTCATAGCAATTTACAGAACTGTATATACTTGAGTGCTGTGTGTGATACAACAATGCATTAGGGCTGTCAGTCGATTAAAATTTTTAATGAAATTAATTACATGATGTGTTGATTAATCTAATTAAGTGCAAAATAAATTTGACTGTAAAAATATGCACAAAAGATCATTTAAAAGTTATTTGTGTTAAATGAGAAAGTATCAAGTAGACATTACAAATTGTAGCTTTAGAAATAAATATTTCATTTGATTCAACATGAAAAAATTTACACTAACATTTAGGCTACAACAGCCTAAAGTAATCTATGGAACATAAAAGAAGATAATCTGAGAAACATCTCAGTATTTTTTGTTCATACAATGAAAGTCATTGGTAGCCAAAACAGCTTTGTTACCAACAGTCTTCAAAATACCTTCTTTTATATTCCACAAAAAAAAAGGTCTGAAACAACATGAGGGTGAGTAAATGATAACAGAATTAAAATTTCTTGGGTGAACTATCTCTTTAATGTTGTTGTTATTATTATTATTATTATGAAATGATATTCTAAATAAGAAACTAAATCTGCCAGCAGGTAGCGGTAAACGTCTTCATTCGATTCGTTCATATGGCTGATTCATTCAGAAACTAAACACCGCTGTGTTTCTCGGAGACGCGCAACAATTCTGCTATGACTTTAAAATGCAAAATTGAGCAAAAACACATATTATAATATGTTTAAAATATAACAGTATTAACTTATTTGCTGAACTGTTGCATGAAATCACATTTAAACAGGGTTCGTACAGAAACTGCAAAATGAAATTCCAGGACTTAAGGAATTTAAGAACAATTTTTTTGGTTTTCAAGGACTAAAATCAGAGATCTCACTTATCAAACAATATTGTTATCATCTTTCAAATTATAATACATAAACTAATAAAACAAAATGGTACAAATAAAGTGCAGCACAAGCAAAGCATGCAATGACTGTGGGCACTTTAACATTTAAAAGGATACTATGGCAAAGTTACGTGTTGCTTCAAATAAAGTATCAAAACCAAGTAATTACATGCTTTTATTGAACAACACTGTTAAAATACATAATGTAATATGACTATATACAACATGAATATAACCAACTTGAGTACATTATCCATTATAACAAATACCTGCAACGGCCTGGTGAGGTTTCATTTTAGTGTGATTCAATGGCGTATAAATCCATTTAATTTTAATATTTGGACACAAGCGAACTCAGAGCGACTTTTATTTTGTAATTGCATTGTACAACAAATTGCATATTTAGAAATATGTTGATGTATTCTCCTGTGTTGGCATAGATTTGTAAATGATTTACATTACAAATCTAGTGAGATAACCCACAGTTTTCCCAGATGAACGTTCAGCAACCCAAACTCACAGCATATGCAGAGGAAGAGTTTGTCGATGGAGCTGCTGAGATGGAGACGTGCTTCACGCTTGTAAATGATGTGTGTGTGTGCACTTGGATGGGTTAAACGCAGAGCACCAATTTCGAGTATGGGTCACCATACTTGACAATACGTCACGACTTTCACTTTTTTCATAAATATGGCTGTTTTCAAGGGTTTTCCAAGACTTAAATTTCAAAAAGTAAAATTCAAGTACTTCAAGTGTGACTGCTCGTGTGATATCCTATGATTGAAATGAGACAAAACACATACAGGAGCATTTTTGCACCAATATCTTGAATTTTAGGGCATAACTGCATTAATGGAGTTGTTGCCCTGTATCATATTTGTCAACAGTCAAATGTAAGATGATGTACAGGTCATGGGGCAGGGCCAGTGCTTTAACTACGTTAAAATATTTTTTTATCGCTAATTAAGTTAGTTAAAGCATTAAACTGACAACCCTACAATGTATGCAACCTTATCTATTAAGGTATATACTGTAAATATGAATCCATGGGTCAAAATTCAGCATCACATTGATATTTGGTCTTTATATTTTCAACACAATGTGTAGGTTAATCTGGAATTGGTTTGGAAAGTGAATTATGCATAGGGAAAACCTTAAAGACGTGGACTTTAAGCTTTGCAAATGGACATGTCAGAGACCTCTGACTACGGCTGCAAGTTATGGAAAAAAGCTCACATTGCGATATTTTGTTTTTCTGCAATATATATTTCGATATGAAAAAAAAAAAAAAAAAAATTCACCAGATGACTTGAATTAAATTCTCCTACTCACTCAAAAGGTCATACGCTGGATCTGGTGTGTTGTTCAGGTGTAATTCCTTATAATTGCAGTATTTCTGATGTGCCTTTATCAGATCATATTCTGGTGTCTTTTAATGCTCAGTTACCTGTATTCAAGTTCAATCTATGTCGTACCATTACATTTTGGAACATAAAGAACTTTGATGTTTCAGTTTTTGCTGAAGGACTTGCCACCCTTTCCAGCAATGGTTATCTTTCAACTCCAGATGAACTGGTTTTTCATTACAACTCTGGACTCCAAACAATTCTAGATGTTCATGCGCCACTGAAAACCAGGACTCTTTCCTTTGTTAATTCTGCACCAAAGTTCACTCCTGAGCTATGGCAGCTAAAAGTCAAGGGCCATCGTTTGGACTGTTTGTATGTCAGGACTGGACTTGTGATACATAAAGAACTGTTCTCTGAGCATATGCGTTGTTATAAGGTAGCTCTTTCTACAGCTAAAACTGATTATTATGCTAGTTCAATTAGTTCTGGTGAAGGGAACACAAGAACCCTTTTTTTGTGGTAAAGAATATGTTAAAGCCACCAGACTCTTTTCCTACTCATTTGTATTCTGTTAATATTTGTGAAGCTGTCTTTTTTTATTAGAAAAACTGAAGATATTCATCAGCAAATTTCAGCATCAAATTTAGGTTGCTGTGCTTTTAATACCTGTTCTGACCAACCTACCAACCTCTAATTTCTACTCTTTCCACTTTTAAAATTCCGAGCACAGAGGAAGTAGACCGTTGTATTCACAAATCTAAATCTACTACTTGTCGCTTGGATCCTATTCCAGTGCATTTGGTTAAAGATAGAGAAGGTAAACAGGCTTTATTTACTAATATCATATACTCTTCTCTTGTTTCTGGTATTATTCTGTCTGTACTCAAAACTGCTGTGATAACTCCTTGACCTAAGAAACCAGGGGCTGATTCAAGTAACCTTGATAATTTTAGACCCATTTCAAATCTACCGTTTCTTTATAAAATATTGGAAAGGGTTGTCGCTGCTCAGGGTCAGGATAATCTTTCTGATAATAGCTTATATGAGGAATTTCGATCGGGCTTCCGTTCACATCAGTGTTGAGACTGCATAACTTGAGATTTACAATGACTTGTTGTCTGTTGCTGATTCAGGACTTCAATCTATACTTATTTTGCTTGATCTGACGGCAGCATTTGATACTATCTCGCACAGTATTTTGTTGGACAGACTGGAGTCTATTGGAATCATGGGTACTGCCCTAACTTGGTTTCAATCTTATCTAACGGGTCGCACTCAATTTGTACTGTTGAAGCAGTTTACATCAAAGCCTTCATATGTTACTACTGGGGTTCCTCAGGGCTCAGTTTTGGTTCCTCTTTTATTTATCATTTATCTTCTACCTCTTGGGAATATTTTTAAGAAGTTTGGTATTCAGTTTCACTGCTATGCTAACGACACCCAACTCTACCTGTCCTCCAAACCCACCTCTACGTTTCCTCCGTCTATCCTCTCAGATTGTGTAGCTGAGATTAAAAACTGGTTCACAATCAAATCTTCTTAAACTAAATAGTAGTGAGACTGAAATTCTCTTAGTTGGCTCAAAAACTAATCTAAGTTTAAATGCGCTAATTTTCCAGTGCCTGTCTCTAAACAGGTTAAAAGTTTGGGTATCATCTTCGATAGTGTCATTCGAAGCACATATAAAGTGTCATTCATTATGCATACTTCCATATATGTAATATCAACTTCGTCCCGCTCTCTCAGTAAACAGCACAGCGATGCTTTAGTCACTTCCCAAATTGATTATTGTAATGCTCTTTTTTTATGACCTGCCTTCAAAGCTTCTTTATAAACTTCAGTTGGTACAGAATTCAGCTGCACTAATTATTTGCAGAACTCCCATAAATGAACACATTATTCCCATATTTCAACACTTGCATTGGCTCCCGGTTAAATACCGCATTGAATTTAAAATACTACTTCTTACGTGTAAGGCACTCAATAATCTTGCTCCTTCGTACTTATCTGACCTTCTTCATATCTACACTCCTACTCGTACTCTAAGATAATCTTCTGTAATCACTCTTGGTTTTCCTCGAATTCACACAACTTCTATGGGCTCTCGAGCCTTTAGTTATGCAGCTCCTTATTTATGGAATTCGTTACCACAGGATGTGCGAAATAGTGAAAGTCTTATTGTTTTTAAATCTCGCCTTAAGACCCATCTTTTTAGGCAGGCTTTTATGTGATTGTTTGTATTGGGTCTGTTAGGCTGTAACAATGATTATTGTTGTTTACTCTTGTTTTGTTGTAAGGTGTCCTTGAGTGTCATGTAAGGCGCCTATAAATAAAATGAAATAATAATAAGAAGAATAATAATAAGCACTGAACGGCCGCTGACACCCTGGATATTAAAGATTGTTCTCTAATTTTGATCTCCACTATACACTGGACCATCTGTGATTGTAGTGGTGAGCTGCTTGGACCAAAAACAGCCAGGGCTGATTATTTTGTTCCAGTCCAGCCCTGTTCATCAGGATCAGTGTCCATGTTTCATTAACAGTTCTTGTTTGCATTGTGTATTTACCTTGGTAACTGTGGTTTCCATAACCCCAAAACTCTATTTTGAGTTATTTTGTACATCTTTAAATGACTCTGGTAGCTCATACCAACTTTATTGCATTTAAAAAAAAAAAATAAAAAAAAAACTAGTTTGGGACTGCTTTAATAGCCTTAAACTTCTACCGTTTACTTATCAGTATGTGTCATATTCTTACAATTTATGTTAAGTTGTCAAGTAAAGTGGGACAGTACATGTGTGGGTCATCCATAGCTTAACGACCATGTGGAAATGTGGGTCTCATGGGCAAACCAGTTGAGAACCACAGCTTTAGAAATATCATTCATTTGTGTAGAGCTGGACATGTTAATAAGGATCACATGAGTGAGCTCAGCTTTCAGAATGAAAACCAACCTGTTTGTTCCTCAGTATCTTCTTGTTTGACTCTGAATGTTTCTTCAATCTTCAAGTCTTCACTCTCCTCTTTAATAAACACCATCTTTATAATAGTGTGTCACGTGGATCTCAGTTGCTTCAGCAGGAGTTTTTCTGTGTGTTTGGACACTTTGACCTATTTAAGATGAGAACAAAATGCAAACTAAATCTCTAGGTGCATCTCATTCAGCTCGCTAGTTCAGTAGTCAGTGCAATGGTAAGGTCAGTCAAAGTAAGAGTTAATGGCCTTAAATGAAAAAATAAAAATAGTACTCATTTAATAAAGGAACACAATACAGAAGGTTAATTTATATTTATATTTGGTATTTACTCATTTGTAGGTTATATTTAATAAATTCCACTTTCATGGAAACGTTTGCAGTTGATTTTTCAATGTCATTATTTCGTTTACAGTCTTTTGCTCTTTACTCACAGAGAATAAACTACATTTTTGTCACTAGGTAAAGCATTACAGTGTAACACTCTGTAATTTCATTTCACAGATTTATATACAATTCTCTAAATGACTAGTACTGATTTGAACACTTTAAACGATTAAAAGCACACACCTTTCTTCAGCCGAATCACAGACGCAGAGCGCGGCGCAGCCTTATGACGTCACATCGCCACACCAAAATAAAAGTCTTGTTCGCTAAAATGAAAGGATTTTACACTAGAAAACTAATATTAAATAATAAGATATAAGGTGAATTGAAAAGATTAATTGCAGAGCTATCAAAAGCGCTATCAATACAGATTAGCTTGAAAATAAACAACTGTGAAGTACTTTCAATTCATGATAAACTACAGAGCATTTGTGATATTTCTAATCACATATAAACACCAGCATTTGGACTTCAAATTACAGGACTGGAAAGATTTTCCGAATATTTCAAACTCATAAAAACTTTGTAGATCAAAATTAAATTCGTGGTTGCAGAGAGATTTAACTATCTGTTAATTTATTAACTGATACTAAATCCTTATGACAATGTATTCATCTTATTCCATCAGTTTCTCCCAAGAATATAAAGATAATAAATTAAATTTGAGCTTTACTTAGTAAAGAGGATTTCATGAAATTCCATGACTGGAAAGGAATACAACAATACTGATTTTAAAACAACTGATTTTGACTGATAGGAACTCTTAAAATTAAAATGGTTAAAATAATTTAATGAAATATGGAATAACAAATACATACTAAAAAGCAAATACATCCACTAAAAAGGATGTATGTATTTACATAAAGGGATAGGTTTAATTGATTAAAGCTGTACATGTTCAGTTTCATCAACTGCCCAAATAAATAAATAATTTTTAAATGTTAAATGTCATATATTCTAATATTAGCGAAGCTAAAATTTTAAGATGAAATACCTACAATTTTCAATTACGCCTATAGGAAAATCTCAGACACAAGAGACTGTGAATCTTGATTGAGTCTTGGTTGAGAATCTCTCATCCCGACTGACTGAACCAGTGAAAGATGTAGTTTTATACAAATTTTAGGGGCCGCCCTTAGAAGACAAAGTATGAAAAGAATGTAAGCAACAGGAATTTGCCCAGATTTTCAGCAGCTCTAATCCAATCAGCATAATTGTAACACTCATTAGCTGAGTCCCAATTCAAAGGCTACATCCTTTGAAGGGTGCATTTGAAGGCCAATTGCGTCACCGGGGTGCAACGAACGCTGGTGCAATTCGAAAGCGACTTCAAATGCTCCCTCCGTTTCGCCGGCAAATGAAGGATACAACAGATGGATCCTTCGCAGCCTATCCTACCCCAGAATTCATAGCACGCTGATGACGACGGGACTTTTATTCAATATGTTTAGGAATTAATACCAACGCTTCGTGCACGAACGTCAGCTCCAGACAAAGTAAGTATCACGCGTTTGTTTTCCAAATTGCCTTTCTGAAAGAGCTGCTTGGCACTCTGTAAGGCTAATGATGCTAAAGCTATCATTGTCTCTGTGTGTTTGCACTGATGCTGCCTTCAAGTGCTGCCAGAATGATCGTGAATAGGAATGTGGTAGTTAAAAGTTGCGTATGAAAGCAATGTGAGTCGATCGCTTGAAGTTGTCGAGCTCATAATCAGAAGTGGGACTTATAAAGTCTGTGATAGCATGAGACCAGCTATGTTGTTATTTTTATCCCGCCGTGCTCCCCGTCTGTGTAATTCATAAACGTGAATTTATTATGCACAGTATAATCAGATGACTGACTTTGAAACGTAGTAGTTTTCTGTAAAGATAACAGGCTTGTATTAATAGGGGAATGTTTATTGCAAAGGCTAGCACTGCTAATGCGGAGCTGGAGCTCTTGAAGCTCCACCCTCTTCTCCGGGAGCAACAGCTCACTCGCATTTAAAGCAACACACTCAAAACAGCGTGTTTTGGCTTGCACCCTAAAAATGGCAATTTTAACAAGCTGTAAAAATTTATCTGTCGGGTATATTGAGCTAAAACTTCACATATACGCTCTGGGGACATCAGAGACTTATTTTACATCTTGTAAAAAGGGGCATAATAGGTCCCCTTTCGTAATTCTTAACTTTTTGTCTTGACAGTTCTAGAGAAAAAAATGGGTCTGCTGGGAAACTTAAAAATGAATTTTAAAATGAAGTTATTTTTAAATGAAACAAAGTAATGTCTGTGCAGTTTTTTTATTTTCAAGTCGAAACTTGTAGATAAACGACAAGTAGTTCTGGAAATTGTTAATTTTTACAAAGCAAGGTATAATTTATAAATGATAGAAGTTATTCTAGACATTTTTGCCTCAAAATAACAATTGTAAATGAAAATAAATTGTTCTATACTAAACATGTTTTTTTACAACTAATTACAAAATCGCTTCAATTTAATTTTTCAGAAAAAATACAAATTCCAAATTCATAATTTAATTAACAATACATAAAACAGTCTGGGGGGAAAAAAAACTATGTACCCTTTCATTCCACTGAGCAGGGAGACACTGGTGGTGGTGCTGGACCTGGATGGCCTCTGCCAGTGAAACATCATCTGGGATGAGCTCCAGAGTGTTTGAATGCATATTTCCACTGTCCAGCACTGGGACGTTCAGGTTTATCCTGCAGTACATGGGTCTTGTCTAATTTAAGGAAAGGACAAATTGTGTAGAGCTATGACAAAGTAATTGGTGGAAGAAATATTGAGTTATTTTAATGAAGTACTTTCAGTAACTACCAATAGTGCATTGAGGAAAAACTGCATGCATTTAAAAGCATTATCTTACATACTGTAATGTACAGTACTTAAGGTATGAAGAGTAAAAGATATATATTCTGCTAAAAAACTTTTTATATATGATGGTCTTGCTTTAATATTACCGTATTGACCCGAATATAAGACGACCCTGATTATAAGACGACCCCCCTTTATCCAGATGTACCTTTTGGAAAAAGGCTTTTTGAAAACCAAATCTTGTGTTTTACTGAGAAAAAAAAAAAACTACTTTTTTTTCTTCAATTATTTTCATAATGCATATTTTTCCTATTTTGACTTTTGTTTTGAAAGTATGGTAAATACTGGTAAAATGTACCAACAATCACATTTAAAAATATACACTTTTTGATGTAGGCCATAAAAATAACAGGTAGCCCATCTGAATTATAACATTTAGGCTATCCATCTCATAGTAGCCTAGCAAAATTTTATTAACAGTAGAAGTGAAATCTTATTGTAGTCTTCAAATCTGGGTACTGTCTTGTTTTAAAATCACTTACAGAGGAAGTTTGGTCCCATCAGGCTAACATGACAGTCACGCCACTGTAAGCTTTTCTTATTCTTTTGTTTTCACTCGCGATCTTTACAACACATTTTGTATTTCATGGCACACTCGTTTTATGTGTATTTGGCGCCACCTATTGTTGTGGGTGTATTATTGACATGTCAAAGTCTAGACCCTGAATATAAGACGACTGTGCTTTTTCAGATGTATTTCCAAGAAAAAAACATCGTCTTATATTCGGGTCAATACAGTACTACTATTTCTACTACTATTATTATTTGTATAGCCCTTTTAACAATGCAAATTGTGTCAAAGCAGCTTTACATCAGGTTGATATAAAGCTGGGTGGCTTTACATCAGCTTTACAGTATTTAGACGGGGAAATAGTGTGTCGAAATAGTGTCATTCTTCTCTGGCCAGACAAAATCAGCAGTTT
>JAFVLL020008691.1:0-37385 GCA_021397915.2 Tor tambroides
TTGGCTGAGATACAACTGTTTGAAAATCTGGAATCTGAGGGTGCAAAAAAATCTAAATATTGAGAAAATCACCTTTAAAGTTGTTCAAATGAAGTCCTAAGCAACGCATATTACTAATCAAAAATTAAGTTTTAATATATTTACGGTAGGAAATTTACAAAATATCTTCATGGAACATGATCTTTACTTAATATCCTAATGATTTTTAGCATAAAAGAAAAATCGATAATTTTGACCCATACAATGTATTTTTGGCTATTGCTACAAATATACCCCAGCGACTTGAGACTGCTTTTGTGCTCCAGGGTCACATATAAGTATGTGTATTTAACTGCTCACGACCAATAAAGCAACAAAAATATTCATGCGCTCTATGAGCAGTGGATTCATTCGCAACGACATTAACGTTGTTTGCATTAAAAATGCTTAAATCACTCATTTTTAAATTGCAATGCTTAAAAATGTGTGCAAACGATAAATTTCCGTGACCACGGTGCACCGCAACGAGAGTGAGTGCATAACCGTGCTAAAGACGATAGTCAAAAATCTCTACTGGTTAATTGTGTTTACCGATATATCGATATATACCCCTAGCTAGAATCGACACCAAGAAGCAGCTCAAATATAATCTCGATACATTATTCCCAGTGTCTTCATGAGTTATTACTTTTTTAATCATGAAGAATGAGTTAATACGTCCAAATTTTGGCAGCTTAACTATTCGTATGTTTACGCCAACTGACCCTGAACTGATCCCGCTAAAAACAAGTCAACATAAGCACATTTGGAGCCAAATGTATTGACTGGGACTCTGAACATGTTGTGATAAATAAATCAATATAACCTCAACACAAAACAAATCTGGCCTTTTCTAGAGGTAAAACACGTCATGATGTTGTTTTCCACCAATTTCAAGGTTGGTTGTTTTTTAAATGTATTGCCATTTTAACATTCAACAAGCAATACAATATTGGGTCCATCGCTGTCGTTGTCTTTTGACAATACAAATTGGGCAAAAACATATTTTTGACAGACAAATTAGTGCTACAATATTGACATTCTGCTGGTTCTTTGCCCACCAGTTTCAAGGACTGCCAGCAAAACGATCTTTCACCCATGGGCAGTGAACACAGTTCGACGTCACTCTCCGTCTAGAGCGGTCTGTTGTGGCATTTGGCCATTTTGACATTTTTATGGGCACGAGAGATGGATTAAACAAAATGAAGAAATGCTACAAGCCAGATTTGAGCTTGCATGAGCTCAACAACTGATAAGCCATGGCTCCAACATCACGGTGGTTCATAAAAAAACATCTAGTTCTTCTGTCTTTATCAGTTTCTATTTTCAGCCTCAGAAAGTCACTAGTTCGACCCTACCCTAACCTAGTTTGAGCTAATAGAGAGAGAAACACTGATCTATTGTCAGCTGCAAGGTTAATAATTTTTTTTAATTATTTCTTTTATTTTTATAATATATTAATCTATTCTATATAATATTATATTATATATATTATAATCTAATGTATATTACTTACTATAGTTTTTGTTTTCTAATTTACTTTGTTTTTATTTTTTACACACACACACACACACACACACACATATATATATATATAAAAATATTATATATCTTTTTTCTATACATTTTTAGTCAAATTTTAATTCACTGTTTCCATTTTCATTCCATGACTGTTTCAGTCATGATTCAGTTCATCCAATTATTTTAGTTTAGTTTACTTTTAGTTTTCATCTTTTTGTTGTTCTGGCTGCAATATTAACAACCTTTATTAGCTAAAATCATAGAAAACAATTGTTAGAATAATTTCAGAGACATAATAATAATATTACTACTAATTACTCTAAATGAATTAAAAAATAAACTAATAATTACTAATTACTCTAAACTACTAATTTAGACAATATATAGTACAGTTTACTGCAGCACAACAACACAATAACAGTAATAAATTGGCCTTTCCGTGGGCTATTATGATTAGAACTTCTTTTTACAACTTGAAATTAAACATTAACTGAAATAAAATACAACGTAAAATAAAGTTCTCATTCTCATTTGATAATAAAATTATACTAAAATAAACAAATCCTGAAAAAATGAAACTATATACGGACATAGAAAAAATCAAAATGACAAAACACAATAAAATCTTGAACTAAAAGCAGAAAATACAGTAGTCAACATTTGAAGTGGACCAAAAAAGTTCATCAAAGTTGTCCAAAGACAAGAACACATTTTGGTTTTAGGTTTTAGAACAACTTTGATGAACGGTTTAGATCCACTTCAAATGTTGACTGTTTTATATGAATAAAAACTATAACAGTTTTTCAATGATACTAAAACTCTAGTCTGTAGTTAGCAGCTCAGATCTTTAACAGACAGTGGCAGTGATATTTTATCATTACAATCACACACGTCACTATTGCTGGATTCAGCACTTATTCCCTGTTGAGTGCTGCTGCAGGACTCAGTGTTTTGCTCCAGCTCCACATAAAGGCTGTGTTTGTTCAGTGTTTGGGTTGAGGACTCATGTATCTGTGTCTGATCCGCTCCATGACGCACTAGCTCTGGAATCAGCCGCGTTTAGCCGCGCTCCGGCACACACCTGTTACGAGCGCACACCGCACACTGGCCTCAGGTCAGCTATTTCCAGCCCATGCAAGGCACAAACCGCCCTGAAAACCATTTCCTGAGCGTCCAGGACGGAGAACATTACATAAGACTCCGATGAGCCAGTTAATAAGCCAAAACACCGCCAAACCATTCTTACACCCAATTACCCACAATGCTCCTCTTCACCGACACAAAGCCCTCATTGATAGAATTCATAAACGCGGCCAGAGAAACTGCTGAACTATAGACTCACGGAAATATTCCACAGGACTGGGAATAAATGCAGATGTGGGACATTTACTGGATTTACACGCGAGAACAGTTTTTACTGTGTGCATTCATACTACGGCTGGACTGTTAGACATATAGACACTTACTGCTTCTAGAAAACAACAGCAATAATGTTCACACCGATGTTTCATTTAATAATAATAACAATAATAATTAATTTATCTGGCTGCTCATGATTGACAAGCAACGTTGCAAATCAATGCATTAATATAGAATGATTTTACAGCAATTCATCTTATCAAGTCAGAAATTCTTGTTGTATAATCTTTGAGTTCTTTCATGTGAAACTGTTTTTAATCATTCATTCGAAATTAATAATCTGATGCTGGTCTGTGTCCACCAACGTCCAAATGACCGGATCGAATTACTGAAGCACACTCTAAAAAATGAACTTTCAAAGTTGTTAAAAAAGCAAAGATAATTCCCAACTAACAGAGAACATTCTCACAACATTTTTTAAAAGTTGTATATATTTTGGGACAAATTGTTCTTAAAGGGGTCATATGATGTGATTTCAAGTTTTCCTTTCTCTTTGGAGTGTTACAAGCTGATTGTGCATAGATAAGATCCCTGAAGTTGCAAAGACTAAAGTCTCAAAACAAAAGAGATATTCTTTATCAAAGTAAAGACTCTGCCACGCCCCCCTAAAACGGCTCTAAACACGCCCCCACATCTCTACGTCACGATGTGGAAAGATTTTCATAACACCGCCCAAATGATTATGCAATGAAAGAAGGCGGAGCTATTATTCTGGCTGTAGTATTGTTGCTGCCGGCGCCATGTCCTGGAGACACTGCATTTCCTTGTGAAAGAGAAACTACTTTGTTTGGGTTTCCAAAAGAGGACACAACTAGAAATCAGTGGTTAAGTTGTATTTACAACACTGTTCCAGAACAGTTCAACCCAAATATTGGAGTGTGTGCAGCACATTTTACGAAGGACTGTTTCCTGAATCTGGAAGAGTAGTCTACAATGCTGGCTCGCACAAAGGCTGTTTCTATAAAGTGGGGCAATTCCAACTTTGAAAGGACAGTCTGACGCTTCTGACTCACAGCCTGTAAGTATGTTTCTGCTACTGACGATTCAAACGCGAGTTTTGAGCAGTGTAGAGTAGTGCTTGTTGTTTGTGTTTCTCCGATCACAAATGCAGACATGGTAATGTTTATGCGGTGCGATGCAACGCGGCGCGTAAAAAGACAGTATGAGTCATTATAATCAGTAATTTTGTCCCCACTGGATGCAACAAATGCCTCGTTTATAATGAGTTTGATTGTTTTAGTCTCGTCGCGCCGTGAAACGCCATCACAATACGGTGAGGGGCGTAACATTTCCGTCTCACGCTTGAGGTATTTGGCCAATCACAACGCACCGGATAGCTAGCCAATCAGAGCACGCCTCGCTTCTCAGAACGATGAGCTTTGTAAAAATCGATGCGTTTCAGAAAGGCGGGGCTTAGAGGAGCAACAATAATGTACAGTATGTGGAAAATAATGTGTTTTTTGAACTTTAAACCACATAAACACATTGCATTACATCAAATACACAAAATAATGTTCTTTTTAGAAATGTCATATGACCCCTTTAAAGTAATGTTTATGGAATATTCTTATAACTTCATTAATATTTGATATGTTCTCAGAACGTTGAGAGAAAACACTCCCAAAACGTCCTTATGATGTTTTTGTACTTGATGAATGCTGTAAGTAATGTTTTTGTAACCTTTCAATAATTATAGCCACAACAAGAAAACTGGAAATTTTAACGTTCTTAATCAATGTTTAAATAGCACTATATTTTGAGTGAAAATAAAGTTAGTAGATCACTGTAAGAAAGTTTTTGTAACCTTTAAATAATGTTATAATCATGACAAGAAAACTGGACATTTTAACATTTTAGAAATGTCAAAATACTCCAAAAACAATCTTTTTGTTATTGTTGCAATATTAACAACCTTTATTAGCTAAAATCATAGAAAACATTTGTTAGAATAATTTCAGAGACGTAATAATACTACTTTTCATATACAAGATACACTGTAAAAGAAAAAAGTTGAGCCAACTTAAAATTTTAAGGCTACCAGCTTCAGCAGATTTTTGAGTTTTCTCAAATATACTTTTAAATATAAATATACTTTTTTTTTCAGTGCACCGTTTATTTCTAGTTTTTCAATTACTGGATTATCAAAAATGGGCATTTTTGATAATCATTCTCTTTTAATGTGAAATTAACATTATTGTTTACATTTTTTTTACATTTCCAATGAAAACTAAAACTATTTATTATTACAACTATTTAATAACTATTAATTAATATTCCTCAATTGCAGGTATAGCTTTAGATCTTATCCTATATGAATAAATGTAAATAACAGAGAGTGCAGCATAGCATGATAGAAGATTCTGAACTAAGCATTTAAACACCATTCAACTTCAGCTATAAATCATCAAGTCTAAGAACAAACCACAGCCTTGTAAAACCAGCCTAACCAGCGGAGAGCAGATCAAGCTGATGCACCAAACCCAAACAGACCACGTTAAAGAAATACGACCACACCTTTAACTTCAATACACACTGAGAAACATTGAGATCTGACAGTCTCATAACACACGTGACTAATGCAGCTTGATTTAAAGCAGCTCTCAACACAATAAAACTCTTTTAGATTTACAACCGAAAGTAAGAAAACAAAAGTACAACAATAGGCGAAACACCTCAATTGGTTGTCCTTGACAGCAAAGACATTAAACAGGGAACCTCTGCATCTCAGACATTTCTCCGATAATCTCATGCATCTCTCCTCTAGAGCTTCAGCAGCATTTTGGAGTAACGACAAAATAAACCATCTAAACCAAACTGTTCAGATGCAGTTTGAGTGAAACCTGTGGGGACTGGCTTTAAACGGGTCTAAGTTAGTTGTGCTGTCGTCGTGAATGCCTCCAAGCAACTGGAGCTGACCTGAGTGTTTTACGACGAGAAACACTCACTCTTCAAAGGGAATGTCTGTGTTTGTGCTTGAACCAGCATTCTTCAAGCTGCCGGCTGGACGCAGACCACACACACACACACACACACACACACACACACACACACACACACACACACACAGACACACACACACACACAGACACACACACACACACACACACACACACACACACACAGAAGCACCAACACCGAGCAACCAAATGCAAAACCCACAGATATCCTTCAGCTTTAACCCAATTATAATGTATTAATGGTGGTTTGGTTACTCACAATAAGACCCAGTCAGACGCAGGACATTAGATGTGCTCACAGATCAAGGATGAGCTTCGGTTTTTAGCCCTGGAGGTGAGTGGAAGCTTTAAAGAGCGTTGGGAGGGCCCACCTCAGCCAATCAGGACGCTTCTATGTCAACTACTCAGCTCGACGCTCCGCCCCCCCCTCTCCCCTCCACCTGCGTCACTGAGGGCACACGGGCTTCCAGAAATGAGTTTGAGATAAGGCGGCGCGTTGCATCAACTTCTGTTTGCACTGGGGCAAGAATCCGGGGTCGTTCGGCCTCACGGACGCAGATATTGAAGACCTGCTCTGGGACGCCAACCAGCAGCTGCCAGTCTGCATACGCGACTGAGGGCGTGTGCAAACACACATGCAGACACACACTCCGGGGTCAGTGACAGAAAACCCAGAGATGAACAGAAACTTCATTCAAATCCGATCAGAAATCCTATTGGCAGATAATGGCCAACAACCACATCCACTTGACAAATTAAAAAGACATGCTACTTTCACAATTATTGGGATATTTTGTAAAATATTAAAGTAAATACTGAGTAAAATACATGTTTTTTTTAATTATTATTATTATTAAGTAGTTATGGATCATCATAACATCAGATACCTGCACTCCAGATCTCCAGATATCAATATCGGCCATTGAAATGCCACTTGAAATACTGGAAAAATTTACCAACAAATGAAATTATATTCAGATATTTAAGCAAAATATGTATTCGGCAATTTTTTGAATTATGTAGTTATACGTCAACATTATATCCAATATCATCACTCTAGACTTCTAGATATCGATATCAACCACTGAAAAATCCATCAACGCAGACTGAACTACTGACCATAATACTAGTGCGATATACTCCCAATTAATCTGGTAAATACTGCATAAAATACATGTTCAGCTAATCTTTTTGTATTACAGTATGTGGTTATAGATCAACATTATATCTACCAGCTCTTCAGATCTCTATATATCAATATCAGCGCCAAATGTAATAGGCTACTGACCACCAATATACCAGTGTACTGCATTCCCAATTATTATTATTATTATTAGTTTTTATAATAATTATGGCAATAATCATGCTTAATATGTCTACAGCATCAATATTTTTTTCAATACCAGCACTCCAGATCTCTAGATATCAATATCGGCCCTTGAAAAATCCATCAGCGCCAGTTGAAATACTGGCCACCAATAGTGCTGCATTCCCAATTATTGGTGAATTTTGGTAAATACTCAAGTAAATGTTGTGTAAAATATGTCTTCAGATAATGTTTTTGTATGTTATATAGTTATAAATCAACATTATATCCAATAACAACACTCCAAATCTCTAGATATCAATACTGACCAAAAAATCCACCAGTGCCAATTGAAATACTGACCATCAGTATACTATTGTGCTACATTCCCAATCATTGGTGAATTCTTTATAATGTCATGGTAATATTTGTGTAAAATATGTGTTCACCATCAACATTATAACCAATACCAGCACTCCAGATGTCTATTCATGTTGGCCACTGAAAAATCCATTAGTGCCAACTGAAATACTGGCCACCAATAGTGCTACATTGCCAATTATTGGTGAATTTCGGTAAATATTCAAGCAAATATTGTGTAAAATGTGTTCAGCCAATTTCTTGTATTATGCAGTTATCTACATTATATCAGATACAGCACTTTAAATCTCTAGATTTCAATATTGGCCATTGAAAAATCCATCAGTGCCAACTGAAATACTTGAAATACAAATTGGTAAACCAGCTAAACCACCCTGAAGCTGGGTTTGTGATAGTTTGCATCTTGGGAAGATCTAACCAACAACCTTTAACCAGTATGCCAGATCCTCCCAAACAAATAATCCCAGTCAAACCAGTCCAGCCATTCAAGATGAGGCATTTAAAAAACATGCTACCCACAAAAAAGACTTTTTCATTGCAAGTAAGAATCCAATAAATCAATCAGCTCCTACATCATGACTGCGTCTGAGTGACATCACATGTTATTGACTGTAAAATGCTAGTCATAGTAAAAAGCCAATCTTACTGTCTTGATGCAGGTGCTCCAATCTCAAGGAGAAAGAGCCTTCCTGTGCTGAGAGGCCTTTCCTTATACGGAAACACTCAACACTCTCAAAACCACGAGCCAATCAGCAGCTCCGGCTCAAGGGTCAAACACACAACGCTCCACAGAAACACAACACCTCTACCTCACACTCACAGAGTACTGTAAAATAAATTAAATGACTAATTTGATAAAAACACAGCTAAACCTTCTAATTTTACAGAAAAAAATCTAGTTCCTTCAACCTCAAAATAAATCCAAATATCTCACCCTCAAACAAACCAACAGTTCAGACAGACTCTGAAATAAGCACTCAACTAGTGTCCCAAAAATTAACCCATCATTTTGTTATTTAGATGCTATTTCTTATAAGGATGAGAGCCAACAACAACAAAAATGTACTCTAACCAGTATTTCCAAGCCTTTTTCTGGATGTGCACCAACAGTACACTCTTCAATCTCTTCACTAGATTTAACATTCATTTCCATTTAAAATAAAATGAATATAGATTTATGACACCGTACTTTGTGTTATATTTCCTTAGCATTCAGTTTTAGAAAACTAGTTAACACTGCTTTGTGTTTCTAATTTTGAAATTGGAAAATTTTCACAATTCGAAAGTTTTCAAAATTTTAAAATGTGAAAGTTTTCAAAATTTGAAAATTGTTAATTTTCAAATTTGACATTTTTCTCTCCTCTGACCAATGTAATCAATCTCTTGATATTTTTTCCTCTTTTGAAAAGGCACAGAAGTGCTATAGTAGATTTTTTCAAATTGGCAAATTGGAGCACAAAAAATATTTTTGGTGTAGTTTCAATTCAACACTATAGAAATGTACCAAACCTGTGCTACTCACAGTTTATAATGGCTTCCGCTTCTGAGAACCCTAGAAATATGAAAAGCGTCCATCAAACATATCTGGTTCAAACTCATCAGCTCATTAGTAAAGACTTCAAGACCTGAAATAGACGGGTCAGATAGGAGAGATGTCCAAAATGTGTACTGCTGATGTGCTTCCAGGAACAGGGATGGGAAACACGGCCCAAACTCTCATGGTATTATCGTAGCTTCTAGGACAGGGTACCTTGGAGCAGCATGTACATGCAAAAGATCACCGTCTGCGCTGTCGTCGGCGTAGGAGTGGCTGCCATAGAAACAGAGGAATGATGAGAGAGATGCCACTCTGGGAAGCAATATTCCACACTCCCACCCGAGACCAGCAACGCAAAAACTGGACAAACCATCCCAAACAACTCAGGATTTACATTCGTGTGACATTCAGATCTCAACCGGCATGCTCTCAGCGCTATTATTTCTCTGAGCGCTCGTAGCAGGACTCATGTTCGCCTTCAGCTCTAAGATTATCCAGCCCGACCCTCTGTACGGCTCTAGATTACATTACACAAATATATCAAGCAGCAGAAAGACAGACGCCAGGAACCTCCACCATCTCACAACGCCGCTTCACCTTTGCTCCACAAAATCTGAAACCAGACTCTCATACTTACATTTTCAACATATTTCTTTCTTTATATTATTTCATTAAAAAAAAAAAAAAAAAAAAAATATATATATATATATATATATATATAAATTAGATTTAATAAAAATGGTTTTTTTTTTGGTGCTGTTAGCCATGATTACTCACTGAAACCAGTGAGTAACTTTTGATGTATTTGATAAATTCCTCAATAATCCAATAGGAAATGTTTAAAATAATGTTTTTGACTTCAAAATGATGAAAAATCTAGTTGGCTTAGAAGTTAAGCCATCGGTAAGACTGAACTCAGAATCAGATGAAAAAGCATTATGTTCCTAGTTTCAGCCATTGTTAACAGAAATGTTAATGCAAATTTGAACTGATGATGGCACTACACAGTTTGAGATAAAAAACCCAAATTTGGCATAAGCGTAGCTGAAATGCTGCTCGATCAACGTGCCAAATTTCACAACTTTGAATCGTAAAATCTTTGGGCTTCCACAGATTTACCGCCAGCAGAAATGGTAGAAACAATTAAGAAAATATGTTGCTACACACCTTTGGTGCTTGACCTCTACAAAAACTGCTTGACTGAATTAAAAAATTGATCGCAAATACAAAAGCCTGACAAAGAGTTTCTGATGCTTATGCTCTGGTTGTCATGTCCTTGGTTTCATCTCTCTGTCCAACATCTTATCAGTCTATTGATTTGCTCATTGCAGAACACATAATGGACTGACCTGAGCTGTTTGCATTGAAAATAACGAAAGATGGGGATGAATGATGACAAAGTCATATCTATAGACGTGAAGATGGACTATTTTCACGCGAGGCAGTCAGAAACCACCCAGACAACACTAGTGTCGTGCTAAAAACCAATAAGTAACCATATATCAACGTTCTGGCAACCTTTCAGAACACTGTAGAGTTCCGGTGGGTTTTCCATGGGCACTCATGTTCTTTAAAAAAATCTAGTTTTGTAAAGATACTTCCTGATAATTCTGATCATAATTAGCATAAACATCACATCCAATTTGAAGCTGCTGATGAAGGCGATACTGGAAAGATGACATTCTGGGCGTCTCTGCTCTGGCTTGGTATGACAGGAACATTGTGGCTTCATCTGTGTTTGTTCTTTGAGGTTATTTCAGTCAAAATTACAGTTGAGTCCAAGAATCAGTTCTTTTTCTGAAGTGCTTTCATTATTGGAAAAAACACTGAACCCAATGATTCCCATGATATTAAACCATTCATTCTTTGAATTGCCATCTAAAATAACTACACTGTGATATACACAGTTATTGTGAGGAAAATGACCGTATTTTCTGGAATAAAGGTTGCTTTTCTATCATCTAAAATATGCTGTGACTTCTATTCCGAAGCAACATATATAATGCAATTCACATCAAGCACACAAAACATTAAGACTCATGCAGAATGACAGAAGTTTATAAGCCCAAGTTCATTTGCACAGCGCATTTCACACAGGCCGCTAGCTTCAGTTTCACTTTAAATAAAATTAAGCTACATTTCTGAATGTAAAAATAACGCAGCTAGACCTCCCAACTCAAAATTTTCTAGTGACTGATTACATCTAAATTTTTCCATTGGCCCAATTGAATTTCTGCTAACTGAATTTTATCAATTGTGGCAACAGTCTGTTAACATTGGCTCAATGAGAAATAATATGTTGAGCCAATGGAAAAATTTAGATGTAATCAGTCACTAGAAAATTTTGAGTTGGGAGTTCTGAAATTTTTTACAGTGTAATAGAGAATATTCTCAGAGAAGGTTCTCTCAAAGTGATGAACAAACGTTCTTTCAGTAACATACATAGAACATTTGCTCGAAGTTTTGATAACTTCCATAATTAAGTTTGATTTATTTTTTAGAACTTTGATAATGTTCTCAAAGTGTTAGCATGAAAACATTATTTATTCATCATTCATGGAACATTTTTTTCTGAAACGTTTTAGTTGGAAGTTCGCATTTTAAATGTTGCTACTTGCTTTAGAATGTTCAGAGAACATTCTAAAGAAACGTTTCCCTAATGGTTGCAAAATGATCAAATGAAATCTTAACATTCATATAAATCAAGAAAAAATGTTGTTGTTTTTTTAAATATTAAAATGCTCAGAGAACATCAGAATAGCGTTTTCATAACCTAAACGGAACGCTAGCAAAATGTTCTTAGAACATATTTTGTTAAGCTGGGAAAATGTGACTACCAGTCAAACAATTTTGAACAGCAAGATTTTTTATGTTTTTTTTAAAGAATTCTCTTCTGCTCACAAAGCCTGCATTTATTTGTAGAAAGCAGCAAAAGCAGTAATATTGAGATCAAAGCTGAATTTTCAGCATCACTTCAGTCTTCAGTGTCACATGATCCTTCAGAAATCATTCTAATATGCTGATTTGCTGCTCAAGAAACATGTATTATTATTATTATTATCAATACTTCAAACTGTTGAGTATATTTATTCAGGATTCTTTGATGAATACATAGATCCAAAGATCAGCATTTATCTGAAATAAAAAGCTTTTGTAACATTATTCACTATACCATTCAAAAGCTTGGAGTCAGTATAATTTTATTTATTTATTGGGAAAAGAAATTATAGAAATTAATACTTTTATTTAGCAAGGAATATTTCAAATGATCTAAAGTAATGATAAAGACATTTATAATCTTACAAAAGATTTCTATTTCAGATAAATGCTGTTCTTCTGAACCTTCTATTCATCAAAGAAACCTGAAAAAATTCTACTCAGCTGTTTTCCACATAATAATGATAATAAATGCTTTTAGAGCAACAAATCAGAATATTAGAATGATTTCTGATATTCTGAACAACAGAGTCTGACTCGAATGATTGACGCCTATCATTCACCTCTGACTGAAACCAGGCAAGCAGGTTATTACAGTTCAGAATCATGACATTGCAGAGTCACTGTTTAAATTGTGTACGTGAACAATGCTGGGCCTCAAACAACCCGGAGCGAACGCACAAAAAGTTCATGAATATGACGGACAGCCGTGGCGCCATGACGTGTTTGGATAGTGAGTTTGATCATAAACTGTTGTTGCCATCTAGAACATCCAAAAAAACAATTATGTCAACAAACAAACACTTCTCTGTTAGTCATAACCGGTTCATAATATTCTGTTCTTTTAAATAATGTTTTGATGCACATAAATAAATGTCTTCATCACACTGAAAGACAGTCAAAAGCACTCAATGAACCTACTAACATGTGTGTGTGTGTGTGTGAGAGAGAGAGAGAGAAAATGAGTTGAGCATTGGTGGGTGGTTCACACATTATAGAATGTTCTGGATTAGCATACACAATACAACTGCAGCACATGGAGTCACTCATTCTCATTCTTATGCACTGTTACTTTGCCAGTTTAGTGTTTTAAATGTAGTTTGCAATCAAGAGAGTGGATTTACTAAATCTTCTCAGAAATAGCTACTCATCAATCAATAGGTGGATTTTCTTCCTGTTTTGAAAAGGCTCTGCTAAATGCATGAAGAATAAGAGTGTCTGCTAAATGGAAATGGAACAGGAATAATATTTCCCTCTGAAAACAATGGTAAAGTTCACATGTGTTCCGTGTATAAAGCTCGTTTGTTTTGGATGCCGCTTCCTCTATGCAGCAAGTATACACAAACTACGACATGCATCACCTTTCTTCCAGCCTCAGACCTCGTAAAATGATACAAATGTTGTTAAACACTTGATGTGAGAGTAAGTGCGCATTGTGAGTGTTTAAAGCCTTTAAAGCTGCAGGTTTGGTCGACTGATGCACGAGCTCCGGCGCGCGCCAAACACAAACGCTTTGTTTGCGTGAAACCGACACATTAATACTGTTCACCAAAATATTCAAAATGCACGTTTCAAAAGCAGTTTTTAATACACATATCGTTCAAATGCGCACTATAATGTTTCAAACATGTTGCTTTCAGGTTTGTACGCGCGTGCATGATAAAGTAACTCAGAATTGCGCAAAAAATACATGCAAAAGTTACTACGTTTTGTCGTTTAGCAGCCTTGAAATAATTAATATGTTTAAATTGCATTTATATATATGTATATATAATTTAAAGCAATCATTCTGTGATTATAATAGCAATTCAGAGCGGTTTAGAGATGCTTTCAAATGTATCATTTGTATCTCGCGCCAGCGCCAAACTGTGATGCTGCAGAGGCGCAACATCAATGTTTCACTTTCATACTGGTAATAAATGTGAGTCTGTGTGTGTTTGAACCCACCTGGATCCTTCAAGGAATCAGCGCAAAGCTCGCAGGATGGAGAGAAACTGGCGTCGCTCCTCGAGATCAAACCCGTTTGACTAGGGAGGAGCGCGTGGAAATTTCCACCATGTGATGATGGCAGACCCTCCACGAGCATCAAATTACACTAACAACACACACACACACACACACGGTAATGGTCGGGGGTCTCTTCCAGAGAAGGTCATCATGAGGGGCTTCGTGAGTGTGTACGTGGTCCACAAGGGTGTTTGGGCAGTTTGTGTTCTTGCTTTTATTTTATTTTATTTTATTCTATTTTATTTAGGGTGTTTTTGTTTTGTCACAGCTTTTGTTAACAATGACTTCATGACTTTATTTTATTTTATTTTAACTTTTCTTTATTGGATTTATCTTAAATTGCTTCAATTTATTTTATTTGACTTTGTTATTTTACTTTGATTAATTTTCTTTACACAGCCTTTTTATTTCTTAATTATTTTATTTCATACAACTATAATGTTGTCTTTTTATTTTTATTACTTTCATTGGGGAAAAGTGTAGAAATCATTTTTACTCAGAAATTGCTAGAAAATTTCACAAATAATTACTTCTTTTTTTTACAGTAATGGCATGCTTTAGCAATATTGTTGGCAACGTAAAAAATTAATTCTAATGAGTAAGAAATTCATTGATTGCTATTTTATTATTATTATTTTTTTTTTAGTTTAGTACTCTTGCACTGTTATTTATTTAATTTAATGTTCAACTATCTCTGATCACAGGTGAAACTTATCTGATTATAAATTCTAACTAAATTCTGTTCTGTTCTTTCATCGACCAGCTGTAGATCAGCATCAGGCCAGAACTGATTGATCCAATTTATCAATCTCGAGTCTCATCAATGTGTCATATTCATAAATCACAAGGTTTTTGCAATCTTTTTTGAATTGCTGAGTGATGATCATGTTTAGTTTGTTAAGAGAAGGACATTTACACACCGCCAAATGGATTCAGATGACTTTGCGTTTCTGTGAGTGAACTGATCTCTCTGCCAGCTTCACTCATGTGAATACATGTGCGTGTCCTTGAGCGAAATCAAACACACTCCTCCTGACTGAAGTGCATGCAAAGCTTCTGCACCCGAAGTGAGATAGAATGCAAAAATTGCAGAATTCAAATCCCGCTAATGAATAGATTTGGAAATGCAGTGTGAGGTTGAGTGCATGGCATTGTGGGATGCACTGTGCTCTCTTTGCATATACTGCACATTTTGGCAAATGAACATCAAGCACGTTTTCGATGCAAAAATACATACTGCATAAATAGCAGTGCAGTATGCTGTTCCAAACGTATGCAGACATGTGTTTCCGTATCTGTTGAGATGAGCAGAAGGTCAGCGGACAGCATACTGGAAGTGACTGCAGGTATTTTTGGATGGACGTTACATTAGTGAGTGACCCACATAGCAGAAATAGATCTTTGTTCGGTGTTAAAGGGATAGATCACTTTGAAATTAAAATTTGATATCTATCAGCTTACCCCAAGGGCATCCAAGATGTAGGTGTCTTTTTTTCTTCAGTAGATCCAATTTTGATATTTTTAGGTCAAACCGTTCTAGTCTGTCAGTCATATAATGGCAGGTATAGGTCACTGTCTGTAAGAGGAAAGAACATGCACAGAGAAATCCAAATTAAACAATTCCCCATCGTAACTACACTTTGATGGCCTAAGACACGAAACAAGCGGTTTGTGTGAGAAAACGAACAGTATTTATATCGTTTTTTACCTCTTGTACACAACCATGTCCAAGTGATCTGAGTGCGCGCACGCATCCGGTGTGTGACGTGTTTATCCTGAGTGCGCGCGCTCTGGCGCGAGAGATCACTTCCGGCGCTTTCCGGCGCTTGCGCAGACTAAGCCAGAGCGCGCGCATCCGGTGTGTGACGTGTTTGCGCGCGCTCTGGCTTAGTCTGCCGAGCGCCGGAAGTGATCTCTCGCGCCAGAACGCGCGCAAACACGTCACACACCGGATGCGTGCGCGCACTCAGATCACTTGGACATGGTTGTGTACAAGAGGTAAAAAACGATATAAATACTGTTACCGTTTTCTCACACAAACCCATTGCTTTGTCTTAGGCCATCAATGTGTAGCTATCGATGGGGACTCCATTTAATTTGGATTTCTCTGTGCATGTTCTTTTTCCCTCTTATAGTTACAGTGACCTATACCTGCCATTATATGACTGACAGACTAGAACGGTTTGACCTAAAAATATCAAAGTTGGATCTACTGAAGAAAAAAAGACACCTACATCTTGGATGCCCTTGGGGTAAGCTGATAGATATCAAATTTTAATTTCAAAGTGAACTATCCCTTTAAGCACTGACAGCAGACTGACATGACTGTTGTGGATCAGATTGAGTGTCCACCATTTATGGTATGATCCCAAAACAAACGTTTTGTTAACGTTCCCATTAAGTTCTTTAAAATGAATGTTCTCTGAACTTCCAAAATGTCCAATTTTTAAAATGTTTTAAATGAATTTTTTTCTTGGTTTTGCAAAGAACATTCCATTTCATCAGTTTAAAAGCATTATTGGAATGTTACATTTAAATGTTCTCTGAACATTCTGAAACACGTAGCAAAAAATGACTGTGATTTTAACAGTAAAAAACTGTGAAAATGCTACAGCAAATAACCTGTAAAATGGTTAACGGTAAGTTCCTGTAAAATTTACAGGGAAAAAACGTAAACTGACGTTCCCGGAATTCCCTGCGTTGCATTTCAAATTTTGTTTGAATTTGATGTTTTTTCTTTGAAATAACTATGTTTCTTCTTAGTTATGTTTATTAGGGTTGTATGTTACTTCTAATGTTGTTAAATGAATGTTTATAGCATATTTCAGTTGAATGAGTCTCACCATGATGGTGTTTAGTGTTTGTGTGAATGACACTGTGCACCTTCTATACTGTATATGTTATTATTTAAAAGCTGCTTGTGATGGGCTTTGGTTCATCATGTGACTTTCTCATCACCACCTGCATTTGGTGGTTATCAGTGTATTTCAAAGGTACAAAACAGATTTCAGTACTTCAATAATTTGGTATATTAACATTATATCACTTAATGAAATTACAGTATTTAACTGTAAATTTAAGTTAAAACCATAAAACCTAATATGTTGTTACCATATTTTTTACGGTAGAATTCCGGCAACCACAGCTGCCAGTTTTTTACCGTAAATATTACGGAATTGTTTTTACAGTGTATAGTTCCAGTGCTCCCTGATAAGGCATCTTTCTAGGTAGGCAGCACCGAGACTTTGACCTTTCTCTGTCTAGTGTATTTAGAAGGGATTTACATTTAATGCTGGATGTAATGACCACAATATCATCATCAGTCTCAGCTGTAATGAATTCTCTCGGAGCCTGTTTGAGGTTCTGGTACGTTCTGTTCTTACGCTGCCGTTCTTGCCGTGAAGAGCCATCAATCAGGCGGCTGACAGGCTTTATATGAGTGTACGAGCGTGAGTGTGAACGTGTTGATCTCACCGCACAGGTATGCGCTCGCCATCCGTCTCAACACACTGGATTCTGCTCAGTTTTCTTCAGTTCTTACAGAAAATGAGGTCAGAGTTTTGTGGTCATTTTGTAATGTCTCTCTTATATAATGAGATCAACCTTCAACTCCTCAGATTGTTTACTAAAACAAACAGCAGACAAATGATTTACCCTTTAGATACTTGCATATGTCGGGCTGAGAGCAGCAGGGTTGGAGTAAAACATTCAGCGCTGTTGATTGAAAAGCTTTTTATTGTTATATAATAGCCTTGAACAAACATCCTTTCAGTAATGTTAATAGAACGCTCAAAGTTCAAAGTTATCTGGTCTTTAATAACGTTCTCACAATGTTAGCACAAAAATTGTTTATGGAAATTTTTTCTGAAACATTTTAGTTGGACGTTCAAATAGGATAGTTTAGAGAACATTCAAAAGTAACATTCCCATAGTGTTTGCAAAATAATAACGTTCATATAACCAAGAGTAAACGTTTTTAAAACATTAAAAACTGGACGTTTTGAACGTATATATATATATTTCATTTGCTGGAATGGTGCAAGTCATTGATTTTATTTAACATATCTTCATCTTCCAGGTGGAAAACTGTTATAAATGCACATATATATTAGTATAAATGTGTTTTTTGTGTTTGCGCTCATCGTCCAGACATGTTGAGTCGTGGTGCTCATGTTTGAACTGGCCTTTGATTTGTTTTGATCTCATTCCCATTTTCTCTTCCAAATAATTTTTTTATCAAAATATGTTAAAAATGACTCATCACAGCCATATTAGTTGTACAAACACACTTCAGCAACATTTCAGCACTTCATAGGTTTGATTGAAGAAAAGGGCTCAAATATAAATCAAGCTGTACATAAATATTAATCTGATCTGTCGTTGTTGTTTAACATGAGATTAATTGTGGTTAATTATTTTTTAAAGAAAGACACTACACTCTTATAAATAAAGGTGCTTAAAAGGTTCTTCACAGTGATGCCATAGAACAACCATTTTTGGTTCCACAAAGAACCATCTCTTCTTAGCTTTTTATAATCTGAAGAACCTTCTTTCATCCCAAAGAACACATAAAGGTTCTTCAGATGTTAAAGGTTCTTTATGGAACCATTTAGACAAAAAGGTTCTTCTATGGCATCGTGAAGCACCTTTATTTTTAAGCGTGTACACACTCTCAGAAATAAAGGTACAAAAGCTGTCACTGGGGTGGTACCTTTTCAAAAGGTACACTTTTGTACCTATTAGGTTCTAATATGTACACATTAAGTACTAATATGTACCTTTAAGGTACCAAAATGGACTCTTTAGGTACAAACATGTACCTTTTGAAAAGGTACCGCCCCAGTGACAGCTTTTGTACCTTTATTTGTGAGAGTGGGTGAAAGTTTTAACTAAAAGTAATCACTTGATTAATTGCATTGCATTAAGGACTTTTTTTCTGAAATGTCATGTCTAAATATGCAAATGAGGCATTATATAATTAAATATGCATTGTTCTTGCAAAAAAAATTGATCTTACATTGTGGAAAGCAGATTCTGTCCCTACTTTTGAGATGTGGGCTAGTGAACTGGGAAATATGTTACATTTGGAAGAACTGAGATTTATATTAAAAGATAAGTTATCTACTTTCATCAAGATCTGGAAACTAATAAGACTGTTCTTACAGGCAGGCTGAATATATTGGATTCATCTCTTTTAATCAAACTGTCTGAATATACTCTATTTGGATAGCTTTTGTTGCCGTCCATCAGGGTAAAAGATTGTATATTTACACTGTTGCTCATATACAACATTCTTGATTGTAAAGCACTTGAAGTAACCTTCTACACCTTTTTTTTTGTTTTGATGTTTTAATATAAAGCTTTAATGTTCTTGGCTTCAAAGTCATGTACAGTGTGACAGCTACAGGTGTTTGATGTTGTATTTTCCTGTATACACTAGTACCTGTTTTTGTGACATTGTGTGTGTTGTTTCAAGAAAATAAAGAGATTAAAAAATATATGCATTGTTTTGCATATACACTCTTAAAAATAAAGGTTCCAAAAGGGGGTTTTCACAGCAATGCCATAGAAGAACCAGTTTTGGTTCCCCAAAGAACCTTTCAGTGAACATTTCTTAAAAGAACCATTTTTTCTTAATGTGAAGAACATTTTAATAATCTAAAGAACCTTTTTCCACTGTAAAGAACCTTTTGTGGAATGAAAAGGTTCCATGGATGGTAAAGGTTCTATGTGGAACCATTGATGCCAATAAAGAAGCTTTATTTTTAAGAGTGTATTTCAGAATAGAAATCTGAACCCTGGATAAAGGCAGATTCATGGACGAATGAAGCGCTGTATCTGCGCTGAACGTGTTTTCATCAGGTCCAGAGGTGATGCTCCAGCTGTAAGGTTTGCAGCTGCATGTATTTTCCTGCTCCTTGTTTTATTAGGACACTGGAGCAGGATAACAAGTGTGTAGAGACATCTGCCCTGTCCCGCTCACGGGAGGGTGTTGACACAGGTGGGTGCAAAACATGTTCTGTAGCACAACATAAAGACAATCACAGATCCTGGAGCACGTCCTCTTCACCTGAGGAAGCTATACTGAGAATATCATTTATTAGCAAATCTGTGCTAAATCCACTAACAAAAATGATTTTTTTGAAGTTGTAAATTAAAAAAAAAAGATTATTAGAGTATGTTTTACAAGAAAATACTGCTTCAGAATGTCAAGGCGTACTTGCTGTTTCTTTTGTAATTATTTATTAAATTTGTTAAAGCAAAAAGTAATCCCTACATTTTTTTTCAGTGTCCCTGATCGCAGCTATTTAACTAAAACTAAAACCATAAAAAATGTTTAATTAAAATTAACTTAAAAATAAAATTAAAAATAAATAAAAAATAGCAGCCAAGGCAACATTTATAAGGCAAAACTACAACTGAAAATAAAATTAATAAAAACTATAGACATTAAAAAATGAATTAAAAAAGACAAAAACAAATTTACTAAAACATTAACTAAAATTAAAATGTAACTAATTTAAAATATTATTAAAAACTATAGCATCTAAAATAACACTAATTGATTGCAATAACTATTTTGATATAGGCTATAATATTATAAATATAACCCACTTTCTATCAAATTAATCAATAATTCATACGGAAACAGTAAAGGAGAAATGCTGATGAAATAATGTACATCATGTGAATGGAAATCACGTGTGTGTTTGTGCACGCTGAACTTCCCATGCATCAGGATTTGTTTGTCCAGTTGTGAAATACCTCTCACTCAGGTGAGACACCAGCGTGTTTGTGAACATTTCCACGTATCATGAGACCGGATATGTTTTTGAGTTTGCAATGCATTCCAATTTTAATCAGATAATTTGATTGTTTTTAATTACCAGCAGCAGGAATCAGTGTAATGCAGGTCATGAATCAGATATTTGGGTATTTATGGATCCTCTTACAGTGAGTTGTTTTGTCTCATGTAATTATCAGATTCTTCTGCTCCACTGATGTCTTTATAGTCGTTACGTAACTGCTTATGTAACATGTTTAGGGCGTTTGTGGGTGTCTTCTGAGGGGGTGTTTTGGTCTGATGGCCACAGACGGACGCTCTTCGCCTGCCGTTAACAAAGCCTCGTTAACTGCCTGTGTGAAGAAGCGCCACTCTCATGCTGGCATGTGAAGCTCATTAGAGTCATCAAGAACACAGATGAAGCAGAAGGCCACAAGTCCAGAAACATCAACTCAACTCTGCTTGTGGACACACTACAAAAAAAGCTGCAAATAAAACAAAGATTATTGGAGTATGTTTTACAAGAAAGTACTATATCAGTATATCTGCTTCAAAAATTCATGTTTAATTCATTGTGTTACGTGAAATTAACCAGCAAATTCTGAATGAAACTGTTTCAAAATAAATCATATTCTAACTTTTTTTTTTTCCAGGATTCAACGTTCTTCCAGTAACATTAATAGAATGTTGTTCAAAGTATTGGAATGTTTTTCCTGAAACGTTTTTAGTTGGACGTTCATCTAACATTTTTTTAAATGTTACTACTTAATTGTTTCGGAATGTTCAGAGAACATTCAAAAGTAACGTTTCCATAACATTTGTAAAATGATCAAATGGAATGTTTCCTTAACATTTGCATAACCAAGAAAAAACAACAAATTTTGTTTTGAACGTTCACAGAACACTCAGAAATCACATTTTCATAACCTAATGGGAATGTTCGCAAAACGATTTTTTCTTAGCTGTGTGATTTGATGAACATGCTTGCAATCGTTAAATAACATTACAAACACAACAAAATTTTAACAGTCTTAGAATTTTAAAAAATAAACATTCAAATGACACATTTTGGGTAAGAAATAAACCTAGTAGAACGTTATAAGAAACATTTTTGTAACCTTTCAGTAATGTTCTAATCACAGCAAGAAAACTGGACATTTGAACGTTTTAGAAACATTGTTTCCACAACGTTTTAATAAGCTAAATTTGTTGGCTGGGTTGATATCAGTGAATGGTTTGAATGAGAGATCTTTGCTGCTGGATGTTTGGATGACTGAATGTCCAGTAATAATTACACCGGACAGTTAAAAACAGCCGTCCCATCAGGCCCTGCACAGCGGGAATGTTGCTGTTCACATTCCATACTGTCCCGCAAACACACACACACACACACACACACACACTGATTCAATCAAGCATCACATCCAAAACAGAGCCCACCTGATAGTGTGATGGGCACAAATGAGGACATGGATGTCGTGAAAACACACTGCAGAGCTGGAACTGAACATTCAGTGATCCCCAAACAACAGACACTTAAGTGGCACTTAAAAATATCTGAATGTCATTGATGCAAAATATCAAAGAGCGTGCCATTTACTGCAAAGAAAACATAGACACTGTCCTTTACTCAACAAATGCATTTTAAATACACTGAAGCACTCTCATTAGAAACTTCCTCAATGTGGCTTCTGGTTGACAAACATAATATATAGAAAACTACATTGTTGCCCAGCTCTGATCTGCTAAATGCAACTATAGGCATGAGGATAATAATATAAACATTAAAATCATGATTGTGAATAGCACAAATACAACTGACGTTACTTGAACTGACTATGCATGGCTTAAAAAGAAGGGCAAAGCTTTTTTAAAGTTATAAAAGTTAGGACAAAGTATTCTTAAAGTAATGCTTATGGAACGTTCTTATAACTTTATCAATATCTGACTGTATGTTCTCATAATGCTGAGAGAAAACATTCTTACAAAAACATCCTTAGGATGTTATTTGTACTTGATGAACATACTAAGAAATGTTTTTGTAACCTTACATTATAATCACTGCAATAAAACTTGATATTTTCAAATTTGAGAATATTAAAATAACTGTTATACCATTATACCATTATATTTTGGGTGAAAATAAAGTTACAATGTTGTAAATAATGCTCTAATCTCAACAAGAAAACCGGACGTTTTAATTTTTAATGTTCCCACAACGTTTTTATAACCTAAATTTGTGATGGTGCTAGCAACACTGAGGCCTTGGGTTCGATTCCCAGGGAATGCAACTGCTCATATACATTAAATGTGATGTAATTTGCTTTGCATGAAAGAATCTGCAAAATGCATGACTGAATATTTAAGTAATGGCTGATAATGAAAGCAGACTAAAACATATTTCTTTTTGATGAAAGTTTACAAAGACAAACACGGCATTTAGAATAACTGTTGAATCAATCACACCAAGAACAGCATGTATTGGGTCAGTTTTGATGTCATGTTGAGATCCAGAAACTTCTGTAAATGAAGTGATGTGAATTTAAGCACAGCAGGATCTGAAGCAGTGGACAGGCTCGAGTGATTCACATGGAGGCCGTCATGTGCCAGTCATTTTCCAAGCGGCTCCTGATGCACAAACAACACTCATTTGCTGTTGTTTGTGTTCCCTGTATTTTTCCACAGAGCAGCGGAGACTTCATGCACCGTCCACCCACAGTGGTTTCAAAAACAACTTTCTTGCACTCAGGCCGAGAAATTCACTGCTTTATTTCCAGCGTATCAATCCACACTGCCCTGAATCAACAGCGGCGAGAAACAGAGCCCGAGGCAAACCCACAGATCAGACGTGCAGCGTCTCGTCTGATGGGACTCAAACTCATGCAATAGTTTGATGAGCACAATCCTTTCTTCATTTTTTATGCATTTCCTATTAAAATATGCAGTTAATGAGATGCACGATTTCTGCATTTGACATCTACTGTAAAAATTTCTACCTACTGTACTTTAAAGTTCAGTTAGTGCCTTAAGCTTTTAAAGGGATAGTTTCTTTCTTTCTTCTGTTGAGCACAAAAGAAGATATTGAGAAGAATGTTTTGTAACCAAACAGTTGATGGTATTCCATAGTATTTTTGATCATACCATGGTAGTCAATGGCTACCGTCAACTGTTTGGTTACCAACATTCTTCAAAATATCTTCTTTTGTACTCAACAGAGGAAACTCAAGTAAAGGATGACAGACTTTTTATTTTTGAGTGAACTATCCCCAAACTGGCTGTAGAAGTCACTTCAATTTAAATCATATCAATCTGATATAAAAAAAAATCATTGAATGTCATAATGAAGTTGAAATGGGTTAAATTATTTTGAATAGTTAGAGTAATGGAAAAACATACAGTATGACTTATTAATCATATCATTTTTACAGTGTGTTTAGTGCAAAACACATCTCCTGAATGTCTAGCCATAACACACTTAGTCTATATTTGTTGCTTTCTGTTGCTCTGTCAAAACTATTTTTGTACTAATTATGTTTATGCATCTAAAAAATGTGCAATGCAAGTATCATGATGTTCCCAAAGGTTTTATTTGCCTCGTTTTATCACGCGTTTCCTGTTCAGATCGTGTTTGTTTGAGGATGGTTTTTTCGGCTGTTTCATTCAGATGATCTGTATAAATAATCTCATGTATGTCCACGTAGCGGTCAGATGGATGAGCAGCTGTGTTTTTCTCAGCATAACCTCGTCCACCTTCATGTCTTCTCTCATGTTCTTGTGGTTGATGGAGAATGAAGGGTTCAGAAAACACCTACGCCATAGACTCCCCGTGTGCCGCTATTTTTGGGCTATTTTGCAAGCAATATGTGTACACAGGTGCTGCTCAGAAAATATATATATGTATCAAAGAGCTGTTTTCTGGACTGCTAATCAAAGTACTTAAATGTAGTGTCCAGTAAAGGCAGTTTCAGCAGTTGTTGAGTGGTGAGATCACCAAAAATATTAAACGACAGCCTGTTTTCTATCAGATTCTCACATTCTCACACTCTTTCCCCTGTATACTCATATGTTTAAGATTCAAAACCATCACTGTTAGAACTTTGTTACAAACCTTATAACAAATGAGAGCAAGTGTAGGTTAATGACAGCTGAGATGAACAGGAAAAATCACTCTGTACTGCCATCTAGTAGAGATTTTAGGATCAAAATTCATTTTAAATATCCTAGGGCTATCTATTCTTTAGATTGGCACAAACCGTGGATCCAAAAAGTATGTTTCACCTCATTCACACTTGAACATAATATGTCATTCATTTGTTAAAGTCTACATACTTATTTTAAAACTTAAGTCAACCAGCTCTACACTCTTAAAAATAAAGGTGCTTAAAAGGTTCTTCACAACGATGCCATAGAAGAACCATTTTTGGTTCCACAAAGAACCATTCAGTCAAAGAAGCATCTCTTTCTTACCTTTTTATAATCTGAAGAACCTTCTTTCACCTCAAAGAACACATAAAGGTTCTTCAGATGTTAAAGGTTCTTTATGGAACCATTTAGACAGAAAGGTTCCTCTATGGCATCGTGAAGCACCTTTATATTTAAGAGTGTACCAAGGTTTTGCTGGAGACCAGCACCAGCCCAAAAATCTATTTTAAGAACGTTTTGCTAACGTTCCCCTTTAAATTACGAAAATAATATTTCTAAATGTTCTCTGAACCTCCAAAAAGTCCAGTTTTATTTTATTTTACTTATTTATTTATTTTTTGTTCTTGGTTGTATAAAGGCCTATTATATGAATGTTTGTTAAGGGAACATTCCATTTTATAATTTAGCAACAAATGGGAACGTTATTTTTAAATGTTCTCTGAACGTTCTAAAACCATAGACTGTAAAATAGAAACTAAAACAAGAAGCCTAGTAACTAGCTAAATTAAAAAAAACAAAAACGTTTCAAGAAAAATATTCCATGATAAATCACGTTTTTGTGCTAACATTTTGAGAACATTATTAAAATCCAGATTGCTTTCAACGAATTTTCTATTAACGCTACTGGAAGAACTTTTTCTCAATTATGTTGAGAACGATAGCTAAAGTTCTGAGTTATCTGGGAGACCAGTGACCAGCCAAAGCAGTTGTATTTAAAGTAAGTCACCAGAAGAGGGCGTATACCTCCCACAATAATTGAGGAACAGGCCGAATTTTATGTTATGTTGTTAATTGAAGGTAAATGTGACATTTGTCACATCTAGCTTGCTTTATAACTGTGTGAGTGTGACAGACATAACGACAGTAAATCGGGGATTTTATTTGAATTGGCAACACTTGACCAATCATACTGCGTAAGTTGGAAAGAACATTTTTTAATTATCTTAATTTAATTAAATTAACTTTAGTTATCATAAAATGGGTATAAAACCAATTCTCCCACTTTAACGATTTATTTTATAGATATTATAGATATTATAGATTTATATAGATATTCAATTTGAATTTGAATTTGAATTTGAATTTCAAATTTGAATTTTTTTTAGTGTCATTACTCCAGTGTAATGTTGTTTAGAGAGTATAAACGGCGCTGTCACATGATATATGTTACTTTTCACAGCGCATTTCAAAGATAGACCAATCACAGTCGTTTATGGTGAGTGGATTTTTTTTTTGATGAATTTATAGACATTTCAGAGGGGGATTTACATTACATTTACATTTACATTTAGTCATTTAGCAGACGCTTTTATCCAAAGCGACTTACAAATGAGGACAATGGAAGCAATCAAAATCAACAAGAGAGCAATTATACACAAGTGCTATAACAAGTCTGTTAGCTTGAAAAGTATGAAATCAATATTTCAAAAATTTGATTTCTTTTTCTTTTTTCATTTTTGAGTGACCAATCCCTTTAATTAGTTTTTTTATTAATATAGATATTTATAATACGTAAATATGAATACTGAATAGATTATATATATATATATATATATATATATATGTATATGTATATGTATATATATATATGTTATATGAATATTTCCATTTGTATGAAATGAAATACCAATCTATTTTGCATATAGATTGAAAGTACCCTCTATATAATTTTTAGCGCACGTGGAGGAATGGATTTTCTGAGCCGTCACGCGCCCCCTTGAGGAAGGATCGTCATTTGACGCGTAACCGTCTGCGCATGCGCCTGCGGCCGCTGCGGGTTTTGCGCACGGGGACGCACGCGACGGGGCAGCAGCGGAGGAATCCATAGCAACGGCGGATAAACATGAGTTACTACAGCAGGTAAGACACCGATGGAAACACAATTCTTAGAAATGATCCAAAAGTGACGTCCTTTCGGGGAACACTGCGCGCTCTTGCATGTGTGCCTTACGTTCGTGTCTTTCGTAACTTTGCTGTGTTTTTTCGATGGGTCCTGTTGCGTTCCGCGCGTGCTGTAACATCAGCCCAAGCTAAAAACACAAAACAACACACGCAGACTCTGAACAAACACACTCATCCCAATCAAACAGCTGAATTATGAACAGAAATGAGGTGAAAATGAAGCAGGAGAGAGGGAATGGACGCAGTCTGCTGGATTTGATGCGTGTAACGGTGGAGCAGCGGTTAGCTGGAGGATAATAGCAGGAAAATATCGCTGTATGATCGACATTATAGTGCTAAATGAATAAATATGATGATCAGCTGCTCATCTGTAAATCACAGCAAACGCATCATGGCTGAATTTATCTTTATGATTGGAAAAATCTTCGATCAATTAGTGCAACAGGCTGTAATTCATTAACAATCACTCAAATGAGAGTATGCGTAATTGTTAATAATACATATATCAATTTTCCAGTGGTTTGTGACGTGGTCATGTGATGTAATTTGTACGTAATTACTGTATATGGATATTACTATATCAGTTTACACAGAGTTTACAGTCACATCTTTAAGGTTTCTGGCATTTTTACATTGTTTTCATTACAATTAAGCCCCCTTTCTAATTGTTGCAATGCCAAAATAATTGATTATTATTTTAATTGTGAAGTATTTATGCACTAATCAGGTATTAGTTGCAATTCCTTTACATTTTAACTGATTTAAAAATAATAATAATAATAATATGCAGTGTGTCCAAATTTTACATCATGATTTAAAATCATTAGAATTTGAGAGGGAAAATTGCTTAAATGTTATACAAATAATTTCACATCACAAATTTGTTTGGGTTTGGACAACCATATAGTAAAAACGTGATATTGATGTTAGCAAAGTATTAATATAGTAAATTATTATTAAAGGTGTTAATTTAAGTATTTTCACTTATAACACAAATGCAAACTACTCACTTTATGTTCTTTTGATTATTTAGGTGAAATTACCAATTCACATGTTTATGAATTTCTATAAATAGACAACAGTATAAAAAAATTAAACATGTTAGCATGAACTGATAATCTAATAAAATCTATTTATTTTATTTTATAACTTTATAAGTTATTTTTAATTGCATTTTTAAAATGTGTTAATAATATATATTGATTATATATTTATACTTATTGATTATATACTTATTATTTTGAAGATGATTTATTTTTTCTAGTAGACAAAATCTCTGCACTGCCAAAAATGCTTTTCTTTTTACATTTTCTAGATTGTGAAATTTACTATCAATTTTTAAATGAAAGTAGTTTCAAAGTCATTCGTACAGCAGTTTTTTGTTTACTGTTCTGTTGCTTGTTAATGCTGCTCATATGGAGTGATTAATTAGACAGTCTCTCGTTATAATCGTTTAGCAGAGTGCTGCTGATGAATCTGTTCTGACAGCTGTGAGGATGCGATGCAGCTGGAATCTCTGGCCGTCCTTGACTCTGTCCTGAGTCGAGAGTGTTGGCAGGACTAAGATCATGTTCGACATCTGCTCTCGGTTTCTTTGTGTAAGCTTTGTCCTCCAGACGTGACCGGGCTTCTTCCTATCAGAACCGCACTCCTTCCCTCCCACGATGCCTGAGCTGGAATTCGGTATGGTTTGGTCTGATGCACAAGGACAGGAAGTGGTTTGGATTTATCTGCAGCTTTTGTTTAACTTTCAGCCGAGTTGACGCAGTTTTCTTAAAGTCACATCTCTGATAACGATGAACCAGCTTCTATTTGGCTTCTGCCTTGTGTTTGACTCCTAATGTCATCTCTTGGTTTGGATGGATGGGATTCTGGATTGTTTCTTGTGTTGTGATCTGATGAGGTTGTTTTATCTGATCTGGTCGCAATTTTCTTGTGTCCTTTGAGTTTCTGAGCAATAGAGTGCAACAGCGGCTTTTTAAATGTTTACATTTTCTCAAACCAACCAGCTTTGAGATAAGCCACAAAATTGATTCAAAGCAAAAACTATTTTAGAGATAAAGGTAAAATATTTTTTTTTAGAGGTAATGAACTGCTCATCTGCATATTATGTAATCAGAAATGACAGTACAATATGAAACTATAGCTAACTTATAGATTGTAAGCACAAAAATGAAAAGCATTCAAAGATATAAGCTGTTTGAGAGTGTAGGGAGACTGAATTTATTACATCATTTGCATTGCTTCATTGGAGTGGGCGATCACTGCACAACGTTTCTGCTGTGATTCCTGTTTCTATGGTTACTATGACTTCTGTAATTGGTGGAGTTGCTTCAAGATTAAAGGAATAGTTGATCCAAAAATGGAAATTTGCTAAAAATGTCTCACCTGCAGTCCATCCAAGATGTAGATGAGTTTGTTTCTTCATCAGATTTGGAGATATGTGTCATTCCATTGCTTGCTCTGCAGCGAATGGGTGCCGTCAGAATGAGAGTCCAAACAGCTGATAAAAACATCACAATAATCCACAAGTAATCCATTCCACAACACTCCAGTCTATCAGTTAACATCTCGAGAAAACAAAAGCTGCGTGTTTGTAAGAAACAAATCTGTCATTTACTTTCAAACTGTTGTTTCTGGCTAAAATATGAGTCCATAATTCATAATAATGCTTCTTCCCGTGAAAAAGTTGTCTGGTCTGAATTAGGAGAGAAATCTGCACAGATCAAGTACCGTTTACAAGCCAAAATAGCTTTAAACAAATATGTGGCTGGATTTTGATATGAGAGGACAGCAGGAGATGGACTTTTTTTACACTAGATTAAGCGTTATTATGAATTATGGATTCATATTTTGGCCAGAAGCGACAGTTAAAAGTTAAAAACGTCTTAATGATGGTTTCTTTTGTCTTCTCAAGATGTTAACTGATGGACTGGAGTGGTGTGGATTATTGTGATGTTTTTATCAGCTCTCATTCTGACGGCACCCATTCACTGTATATTGTAGGGCTGCACGATATATTGCATGCGATAGCCATGCGCATTTAGTCAGTAAAGCCGGTTCCGTGATTAGCGCTAAATCTCCATCACCTGTTTTCAAATGGAGCGGCATTTAATACAGAGCCGTAGTTCACCGATAAGCTACGCAATATCGTGTTCAATATTGCAGGCGATTCATCTGCGATTCTGAGTGCGAATTGCGTAGCTTGTCAGTGAACTACGGCTCTGTGTATTAAATGCCGCTCCATTTGAAAACAGGTGATGGAGATTTAGCGCTAATCACGGAACCGGCTTTACTGACTAAATGCGCATGGCTATCGCATGCAATATATCGTGCAGCCCTAGTATATTGTCACATTTCTCAAAGCTCATGTTGGATCTGTCTTGAAAGCTTTAATTTTGGGGATAATTGGTAAAATAAATGGTTTTTACTTCTGGACCCCGACTGTTGTGGTCTATTACTGTATAGCCAACAGCATTGAGACGCAGAATGCATTAGGCTTGCTGTGTGTTTGCATGCATGTTGCCGTGTTTATTTGTCTATTTGCACATGTGTGTCTCCTACATCTCTTGTGATGTGTGCAGCTGGCCTGGATTTACATATCGCAGCGTGCATTTTCAAGGAGTTCATTCACAAAGCCAGAAAATGGTCCATCCACTCTCAGACCTGATGAATAAGCCTGAGTGTCATTATGGCGCAATTACGGTCTGTTCGCTAGCCATTAGATGAACGTGGAAGTACAGCACAGCCTGAGATTGGCATCATTATCAGAGCCGTGAGAGGAAATGACACGCTGCAGATGAGACGATTGTGGTTTGCGTTTACATTCATAATAATTTACATAACAGACGTTTGCTTGCCAAAGCGACTTACACAGCAGTCTGGGTTTTAGAGCGCATTTTCACTACTTGTTCATAGCATTAAAGTAACAAATTTTTTTCTTTTTAAAATAAAAGTTTCAGAACTTCCTCAACACTTCCTCCTCAGTCCAAAAAAACCATTGAAATTAAACGGCAGAAGCATCTTGTTTGCACTAACACGGTGACATTTACATGTCAATGTGATAATCAGACACTTCCATCCAAACACAATGAGATTAAAACAGAGGAAGTAAAATGGAGACCATAATTTTGTCTGATAGTTTTATGACAATTATGTACAATTTGATGCATAAAGTGGACATACAGATTTTTTTAAATCACTGCAAGACTTTTCAAATTAATATTTCAGAGAGAGGGTGCAAAATGATTGTTTAATAGTTGAATAGTTTTTTCTATTCACCCCAATGTTTTTCTCAAAACAGTGTTCACATCTCTAAACAATTAGTTTCTTGTTCAAACCAGATTTGAATTTCTTATTAATTAAAGCAAAGTGCACATTTTGGCCCATTTGTGCAAAAGGGCAAGTACAAGTTTCTACAATTTGCACAATTTTGAAGCATGAATTCCAGTTTTTCTCAAATGCTTGGGCTTATTTTTTGAAACTGTTTCAACAAACTTTAAGTTCAGTTGTCAAATGTTTTATGGGACATCACAACTCTATTGCATGTCTGCAAAATGTAGTAACTCACACAAAACAGTTCATTTTTCTTATTTGTGTTGACTCTGTTCTCTATTTTTTTTCCCTCTTTAACTAGTAAAGTTCACATCTCTGAACAGTTAATTCTTGTTCACACCAGATTTTAATTTCTTATTAATTCAAGCAAATTGCACATATTTTGGCCCATATGTGCAAAAGAGCAAGTACAACTTTCTACAATTTGCACACTTCAAGCAAGGAGTTTTTTCAGTTTTTCTCAACTGCTTTGGCTCATTTTTGGCCATATTTGTCATTTTTGTCAAAGCTGCCAAATTGCATGTCTTTAAAATTCAGTTACTCAACCAAAACATTAAACTCATGCTTCAAAACCTGGTTATTATATCAGTAAATTGGCGAAAGCCACCAAAATGAAATAAATGGTCTATAAATGTTCAAAATGTTTTGATGCTTGTTTCAGCATGGCAGTCAATTCTGGAAATGTTTGTTGTTTAACAATATCTATTTTGTTCTTCTCTTTTGTTTGCTGCTAATGATATGTTTAGTTTAGTCTATAATGATATATTAACTTTTTAGATCCAGATTTCAACAGTAGGTAAAAGTTTACTTGGAAAAGCAATACTCTAGCACACACAAACATTTGTTAGCAGACATCACAATCATTATCGTTTATTTATGAAGTATACACATATTTCGGACAGATTTTGATCGCATTTTGGCTCCCATGATGAAAAAATGTTTAGAAATGTTGCACTCATCAGTTTTGATGCCATGTGCATTTATGTAAATTGTAGACAAATGTACTTTTGTGCCAAAACACATGCAATTTGCTTAAATGCATTAGAAATATAAAGCTAGCTGGAAAAAGAAACGAATTGTTAAACAAGAAACAAAATTCTCATTTGAGCCAAAGCGAGGAAAACTGAGAAAAACTGTAGATGTTTTGGGTGAGTTACTATGCATACATGCAATAGAGATGTGATGACCCATAAAACAGCTGTGACCGTTGCATTTACAGTTTAGAGAAGGTTAGGACTGTCTTAAAAAATGAGCCAATTCGATTGAGGAGAACAATAAAACCACATCAGAGTTAAATAGTTGTATGTTATGCTATATGCTATATATACTCTGCAGTTGTGCTCAGCAGTCGTGTGTAGTTTTCGGCTGGCGGGTTTCACGTGGAGAAGAGTTCACACTTCAGAGTGACACCAAACGCTCGACAGCGTCACGCTTTTCAAAGGGCGTCTGTGGGATGTTGTTGCCATAGTAACCAGCAGCAGCCCTGAGGGCTCACCTGCGGCTGTCATGTGTGTGTTCCCTCATGACCTGCACAGGTAGAGATGCCCCAAACTCAGACACACACACATAGACACACTCGACATGGAGATGGTGAAGAGCTCTTCTCCGCCCGCTTATAGCCGCTGGTCATACAGGTACACACACAAACACACACACACACACACACACACACGAGAGACAGAACAGAGGTTTAGTGTTGAAAGTTTGTGTTTCATATAAAGGAGTGTGTGGTTTGGATTCACGTGAGGACGTCGCTCTGTTGTGTGTTTGCACTCATTAAGTTCACAGTGTTTTAGTTCTTGAATGACGCTGCTGTTGTTTCCAAATATGGATATTGATTCCTCTATAATGAAAGATAGCATGTTAAGTAAATGAGTGTAACGTAATGGATGGACGGATGCAGGGTTAATTGACATTTATTGACATCATAAACGTTGATGGGAAAACATGTTTTGCTCTGATTGATTCCTAAAAATATTACATTTGGTACAAATGGATAGATGGAAGAATGGATGATGGATGGATAGATACAGCTTCATTTCATCCATTTGATCCTTCTTTCTTTTTTTCTAATTTGTTTGAATTACTTGAAAAATTTTCAGCGCAAACTTTTATTTTGGTGTTAAATATTAGAGGAAATGACAGAGAGAGTGTCAGTTGTTAAATTTTGTTTTGGCTAAAAGAAAAGTGGCAATATGCATGAGCAGGAGAGAAAAAATTGAACAGAATCAGGAATGTAATCTTGTATCAATTTTTAATGCCATTGTAAAGTCAAGACTGTTGACTGATTTTAGTTTTTATAAAGCTGCGTCCTGTACTGAAATATTTATGAATGTTTGGTGTTTTGGAGGGGTGCTGTGCTCTGTTGTAGATAATGAACTTCATTTTACTTAATTCATGAAAGAAATAGGTGTGTTTTTAATGTTCTTTCTTTATTACTGGAGAGCATCTGTTAGTGTGTGTGTGTGTGTGTGTGTGTGTGGGGTGTTACCTCAAGTTGTCATGTTGATGCTGGTAACCACGGCAACACAGGTGTCACATCAGACAGCTTGTGTGTCACCTTACCTCCGTGAGCATGAAACATTTATTCAGGTGTGTTTTCGTTCGTCATCTTCATCACTGACTCTTCCTCTCTTGTGTTTCTCTCCCCTCTCCGTCTGTCATCGCCATGGAAACAAAGAGCCTCCAGTTCTTCCAGCTTCGCATCCGCCGCCATGACCAGGTACAACAAACTCACTACTGTATGCTGTGATGCTTTAAACAAACAAAAAACAAGCTTTATACTCATTATTTTAATGGAGATCTGAAATGTTTCTCCGGTCTCTGCGGTGTGAGTGTTTATGTGGGTGTGTGTGTGTGTATTTTTAGATGTGTGTCTGTGAGGATGTTTGCGAGAAATTGATTTTCTTTCGTTTGGATGTCTATCGGTTGCCTAGCAACGCAGTGACTGACAGATGACTGATGGTGGTTAAAACACTCAAACTGCAGCATTCAGTCTCTAGTCTCAACATGTCAAAAGATTCAGATTCAGCCGCTGGTGAATATAATGAACTTATATCTACTGAATGGGATGGTGTAAGTGTGTGTTTGTGTGTGTTTATGGGTTTTTAATGTTGTTTGTTGTGTTTCAGTACGCTGGAGGACGACAGTCTGAACCTCAGACAGCAGAAACTGGAGAAACAGGTGAGACACCTTTACACGACAAGACGTAACACAATCATCAAAACACAAAAACGCATCAAAACAATAACTTGCCAAAACACAATAATATGCGTCAAAGTACAATAATACATAATAACATGCATCAAAATACTATGAAACACATTTCAGAATACAACAATACACAAGAATATGTATTAAAACAATAAAACACAATACACGGTGACACATGTGAAAACACAGTAATACACAATAACATGCATCTAAACACAATAAGACAATAATACGCAATAATGTGTCAAAACACAAAAAATACAATACACAATATCACATTTCAAAACAAAACAATACACAGTCATACGAATCAAAACACAACATAACACAAAAATGCACAATAACACGTCAAAATACAATAATACACTATAACACACAACAAAACACAAAAAATACAATACACCATAACACAAAAAATACACAATAACATGCATCAAAACAATCAAACAAAATCTATCATCACACTTGTCAAAACACAATCAAACACAATAACATGCTTCAAAAACACAATAATACACAATAACACGTGCCAAAGAACAATAATATACATCAAAATACAATAAAACTTAAAAAAATACATATTCCATAAAACAACAATACACAATAATATGCATTAAAACAGTAACACACAGTAACACACGTGAAAACAGAATAAAATACAATAACATGCTTCGAAGCACAAAAACACATCAAACCACAAGAAAACAATAATACGCAATAATGTGTCAAACCACAAAAATGCACAATAACACATTTCAAAACACAAAAATGCACAATAATATGCATGAAAACACAATACAACATAACATGCATCAAAACACAATAAAGCACAAAACCCACATCAAACCACAGTAATACACAACAACAAGTATCAAAACAAAATAATACATGGTAACACATTAAAGCATTATAAAACACATCAAAAAACACAATAAAACAAAATAATACACAATAACAAGTATCAAAACAAAATAATAGCTACATGGTAACACATCAAAGCATTGTAAAACCCATCAAAAACACAATAAAACGCAATAACACACAATAATACACAGTATGGATGTCACTTTCCATTGTGAAGCAGTTGATTGTTTCCTGTGTTTCCGCCCCTCAGCGTGAGCTTATCTGCACCGTTTGACTTTAAGTGAAACTCTCATTGTGTCAGAAGCCCTCATTTCTCTTCCTGTCTGTCGTCTACTGTCATTTCATTCCACTTCTCTCTCTCTCTCTCTCTCTCACACACACACACACACACACACACACACACTGTTCGGTTCTGCTGTTGAAAGGATGATTCTAGCGAGTATGCGTCAACTTCTTCATCTTTCTGTGAGTGTTTTGTTTCTGGGAAGGATTGTGTGTGTTTTCTGCTCATCCTCCTGATCCTTGACTGTTATCGTTCACTTCCTGTGCCGTACAGAGCTCTCGCTGTTTTTATCTCAGCTCTAGTAGATTATCTTTGTATAACAATAGCTGTTACATGCTTGGATACTCCTACTTACTCTTTCGTATGACTCTTTTTCACATTTTATAATCATCAAAACTATGAATACTATTAATGTACTAGTATTTTTTAATAATTTGAATTAGATTTTTTTTTAATATTGTCAGTTTTCATTTTAATGTTACTTTTTTTTTTTTGCATGTAGATTTGATTAATTTTGCTTTCAGTTTCAGTAATTTTAGTACTTCAGCTTGAACTTTATGGGACGGTCTCACGGATAGGGATTCGATTAAGCCAGGACTAGGCCTTTGTTAAATTAGGACATTTAAGTAGTTTTCATTCAAGTTTAATTTTTCTATGTAATATTTTATTTTATTTTATTTCACCTTCATTTCAACTACCATAAATCATTTTTAGTAGTTTTAGCTAACAATAACAATACTGGAATAGAAACAACATTTTAAGTTTTACTGGTTTATTTTATATTTTATTTTATTTTATTTTCCAGAAACATTTTTTAATAGCTTTAGTTGACAATAAAAACACTGAATAGAAGCAACATTTTAAGTTTATGTTCATGTTTTTATAGGTTTAAGTTTTTATGTAATATTTAAAAAAAAAAATTCAGCTTCATTTCAATTAACGACAAATCATTTTTAATAGTTAAAGTTTAGAATAACAATGCTGGAATAGAAACAACATTTCAAGTTTTTGTTCAAATTTTTATATTTAATATATATATATATATATATATATATATATATATTTAAATAATATTTATATTATTTTATTTCAATTACCCAAAAATTAGTTAAAGGGACCTATTATGCTCCTTTTTACAAGATGTAAAATAAGTCTCTGATGTCCCCTAATGTTGTTTTTGGCAGCCTGTTTTAATTTTAGTTTTAGTCTAGTCTTTGTGTGAAGCTGTCATTTTAGTTTTTATTAGTTTTAGTCACGTTCATACTCCTTTTAGTCTAGTCAAGGTTTAGTCAACTAAAAGTCTGAGCATTTTAGTCTTATTTTAGTCAGAATTATCCATGACTATTTTCGTCTAGTTTTAGTCGACGTAAACTGATGACATTTTCGTCTAGTTTTAGTCGACGGAAACTGATGACATTTAGTCTAGTTTTAGTCAATGAAAATTGTATTTTAGTCTCTTTTTAGTAATGCAGTTCTATTTAAACCAGTCAATATAGTAT